>VZQC01010664.1:1608481-1756128 GCA_009823505.1 Rhizomys pruinosus | reverse complement strand
AAAAGAGCAATACAGGGGGGATCGCTATACCAGACATCAAACTATACTACAGGGATATAGTCATAAAAACAGCCTGGTACTGGCACAAAAACAGACCAGTTGACCAATGGAATAAAACTGAAGATCCAAACCTGAGCTCATACAATTTCAGCCACCTCATATTTGACAAGGGGGTCAAGAAGACACAATGGAGGAAAGACAGTATCTTCAGCAAGTGGTGCTGGCAAAATTGGATCACCACTTGAAGAATGAAAAGGAGAGTTGATTTTTAAGGGAGTGATGCTAATTATGCTGACCAGGCTGCTGTGAATGAACTCACAGCAAGAGACATCTGGGGACACAAATGTGATTCGATAGGCCTTAACATATATGAGAGAATGCATGAAATCTGGTGAAGGAGCTATAATGGAAAGCAGAGTGGGGAGGTGTGTAAATATGATTAAGAAGTATTCTATGAAATGCACAAAAGTACAATAAGAATTATTGAAAATAAAATAATAAAGTAAATGGAGAGAAGAAATGGCAGATTATTATTAAGCAAAATGAGATTGAGACACAGGTATGTTCTAGAGGGTTTTCTTTCCTTTTCACTCTTCACAAAGTCAAGAAGGTAATTTTAAAGTCAACTTCTACTTGAGAATTTTGAGAAAGACTGAGAAAAAGATGAAAACCACGTTTGGCTGAATGCATGAGCTCTGGTGGGGTGGGGGGGTAGGGAGGGGGACACAGGTCTAGATTTGATTTGTAACATAATCTTGTTATATAGATAGATAGATAGATAGATAGATAGATAGATAGATAGATAGATAGATATAATAAAAAAGAAGGCAATTTTTATTTTTGAGTAAAAAATTTTAAATGTCTAAAGCGGATAATGAGCTACTGCCCACAAATGAAAATCCTGGATTTCCACGCTGCCCTCAGGAATGGAGTCTGACAAAGACAAAGGACATCCCAGGCTGTTGACTCAACAACAGTACCTCCTGAGAAAGAGTTCTGAGTGTATTTGACTGAGTGTATTTGAAGGTGCTATGCCACTTGTGCTTGACACTGCTATGCTTAGCTGATTATCAACAGAAATGGTCTTTTATCATATTAGCTCTAATTCCACATTGGTAATAATAAAGCTGTGATTTGTAGCTATAATGGTTTCACTCAAGCCCTGAAACTTCCTAGGATGCATTGGAACAGAAGTGTTCTTTATGTTGGAGCTAAGACAGAACAGATATTTTATTTCAGAATAGCATTTAACTTAATTTCAACTCAATACAAGCATGTTCTTCAACAATAAGCATCTTCCCATTACTTTTCTTTCCTACCACCTTAACATTTTAAAATAAAATTATTCTTCACTAATGTGGGCTTGTGTAAATAGCCTATAGAAATTTGAATTAGTTTGCCTATTGAAAGAAAGGTGAAAGAGTGAACAGTTACTACTTTTTCCTGTCTCTCTTAAATGGGATCCATCTGAGAGATTAACATCCTGAATTCTAGGTATTATTCCCCAGAGAAATGAGATTCAGTCTATGTCAGTGGCAAAAAATTATTGATCACAGGAGAGAAAAAATGTTATGATTAAGTACAATTAAATTTAATAATTCTTTATTTGATTTAACAACATTTATTAAAGTAAAATTGCCATCTGAATAATGTGACACTAGATAAAAATATTAAGGATACTCTCTAGCTTCAGACATAATAAAATTGGGATTTAAAAAGCATTAACACCTTGTTCTATGGAACAAAAAATTTGTGCGTAATTATCATCATAAAAGAGCTTAATAATCTTGAATGTGTATTAACATTATAAATCTTATAATTTTTATTCCTTTTGCTTTCAGTGTCTTGATCTATAATAACTGGACAATAACCTACCCAAGGTGAAGATTAGATGGAATAAGGTATAAAGATCAGATATATAGATACCATTCATGCTCTTCACTTTTTTTCCATTTTTTTATTGTTTTTGTGTGTATTTCATACATCATTTCTCAATTCAGTTCAGGCATATTCCCCTTTCCCTTCCCCCCACCCCATCCCACCCCAAACAATGCATTCTTCCATAACTGTCCTGTATCTTTCTCTCAGTGTTTTTTTTTATGCTTAGGAATTCACTTTTTCCTCCATTAATTTTATATTACTCTAAAATACAGATACATATTCTTCACGCATATACAGTAATTACAGAGTCTGAGAATAATTGGTGGGTGGATTCTAGAGCCAGTTGAGAGATTCATATTAAACCAACATAGTTGCTTTCAGATAAACAAAAATATAACAATAATGTCATTCAGCTTGCTTTTCATCTGGGTATTTGGTGCTAGCATCCACAAATGAGGGAAACCATTCTCTGTCTTTCCCGGACTGTGTTACTTCACTCAGCATAATGGCTTTGAGCTCCATCCATTTACCTGCAAAGTTCATAATGCCATCCTTCTTTACCACTGAATAGTACTCCATTGTGTAGATGTACCAATTTTTGTCATCCACTCGTCTGTTGAGGGGCATATAGGTTGGTTCCAGCTCTTCGCTATTGTGAAGAGAGCTGCAGTAAACATGGATGTGCATATATCTTTGCTGTAGGATGAGTCTTTGTGGTATATACCAGGAGTGGTATGATCGGGTCAGATGGTAAGCTCATTCTGAGTCTTTTAAGAGTTCTCCACACTGCTTTCCATAGTGGTTGTACAAGTTTGCATTCCCACCAGCAGTGGATGAGTGGTCCCTTTTCCCCACAAGCTCTCCAACATCTGTCGTCTTTTGTTTCTTGATCTTACCTAGTCCTTAATTATTAATTATCTTGAACACTTTTTAAGGTGTTTCTCAAACATCTAAGTACATCCTTACTGGTGTAGTCTCTGTTCAGCTCTTTACTCCATCTTTTGAGTAAGTCACTCATCTTCTTTGTTTTTTGACTAGTTTATATATTCTTTTTTTATTTTTTATTTTTTTTTAATTTTTTAAATTATTCATTTTCGTATGTGTATGAATGTACTGTCTGCTTGTAGGTTTGTGCACCCCTGTTGTGCAATGCCACGGAGGTCAGAAGAGAGTATTGGATTCCCCTGGAACTGGAGTTAAAGACGGTTCTCAGCCACCATGTGGGTGCTGGGGATCGAACCCTGGTCCTCTGCAAGAGCAGTCAGTGCTCCCAACCACTAGGCCATCTCTCCAGCCCCTAGTAGTTTATATATTCTTGATGTCAATGCTTTGTCAGATGTATGGTAATGATTTCCTCCCACTCTGTGGGTTTTCTCTTCACCTCCTTGATTGTTTCTTTCACTGTACAGAAGCTTTTGAGTTTTATGAGCTCCCATTTGTTGATTGTTGACCTTCCTGTGCAGATGCTGTCTGATTTAGAAAGTTTTTTTCCTACACCTATGTCTTGTAGGTTGTTGCCAACTTTTTCTTCTAACAGCTTCAGGGTTGGGGTTCACATTGAGATCTTTGACCCACTTAGAGTTGATTTTTGTACAGGTTGAGAGGTAGGGGTTTAATTTTGTTCTTCTACAAATGATGATCCAATTTTGCCAGAACCATTTGCTGAAGATGCTATCCTTCCTCCACTGAGGGTTTTTTGCCCCTTTGTCAAATATGAGGTAGATGAAATTGTGTGAGCTCAAATTTGGATCTTTAATTTTGTTCCATTGGTCAACAGGTCTGTTTTTGTGCCAGTACCAGGCTGTCTTTATGACTATGGCTCTGTAATATAGTTTGAAGTCTGGTAGGGCAATCACCCCTGTATTGCATTTTTCACTCAGGATGGCCTCAGCTATTCAGGGTCATTTGTTTTTCCATATGAATTTAAGTATTTTTTTTCCAAGTCTGTGAAGAAGCTCATAGGGATTTTGATAGAGATTGTGTTGAATCTGTATATCAATTTGGGTAAAATGGATATTTTTACTATGTTAATTTTCCCCATCCATGAGAGGTCTTTCCATCTTTGGATGTCATTTTCAATCTCCTTCAGGGGTTTAAAATTTTTGTTATAGAAGTCTTTGGTATCTTTGGTTAGGTTTGTTCCCAGGTATCTTATTATTTTTGAGGCTATTGTGAGTGGGAAGTTCTTCTTATATTCCTTCTCCACTTGTTTATTGTTGGTGTAAAGAAAGGCTACTTATTTTGCTAGGTTAATTTTGTAGCCCGACACTTTACTAAAACTCTGGATTGGTTCTAGATGTTTTCTGGTGGAGTTTTTATCATCCCTTGGGTAAACTATCATATCATCTGCAAAAAGGGATAGCTTAACTTCTTTTCTGATTAGTACTCCTTTAATTTCCTTCTCTTATCTTATTGCCCTAGCTAGTGCTTCAAGCACTATGTTGAAGAGGAGTGGTGATAGGGGGCAGCCTTGCCAGGTTCCTGCCTTTAAGGGAAACGGTTCCAATTTTTCTCAATTTAGGATGATGTTGGCAGTGGGTTTGCTATATATGGCTTTGATCATTTTGAGGAATGTTCCTTTCAGTCCTATTCTCTCTAGGACTTTAAACATGAAGGGATGCTAGATCTTGTCAAAGGCCTTTTCTGCATCAATTGAGATGATTGTGTGTTTTTGTCTTTAAGTCCATTTATGTGTTTTATGATATTTATTGATTTATGTATGTTGAACCGTCCCTGCATCTCTGGTATGAATCCAACTTGATCATGATGGATGATCTTTTTAATGTGGATCTGTATGCAATTTGCAAGTATTTGGTTGAGAATTTTTACATCTACGTTCATTAGTGAGATGGGTCTACAGCTTTCTTTTTTGCTTGCATCTTTGCCTGGCTTTGATATTAGAGTGTTGTGGCTTCATAGAAGGAGTTTGGGAGAATTCCCTCTGTTCGTATCCTTCTAAACAGTTTGAGTAGCAATGGTTGTAGGACATCTTTAAATGTTTTATAAAATTCTGCCATGAAACCATCTGGGCTGGGACTTTTTTTAGTTGGGAGGTTTTTTATTACATCTTCAATTTCCTCAAATATTATGGGTCTGTTTAAATTGTCAATCTCTTCTTGGTTGAGCTTTGTTGGTTCCCAGGATTTCAGATATTCATCCATTTCTCTTAGGTTTTCAAATTTAGTGGAGTATAGATTTTTGAAGTATTCCTGTATGATTGTCTGGATCTTTTCTTTGTCTGTTGTGATGTTCCCCTTTCATCACTCATACTTTTGATTTAGAGTTGCTCTCTCTTTTTTTGGTTAACTGAGCTAGAGGTCTGTCTATTTTGTTTATTTTTTCAAAGAACCAGCTTTTGGATTCGTTGAATTTATTTATTGTTTTCTTTGTTTCTATTTCATTGGTTTCTGCTCTGATTTTTGTTATTTCTTCCTGTCTGTTTGGTTTAGGGTTCATTTGTTTTTGTCTCTCAAGTGTTTTTAACTGCAGTGTTAGATCATTTACTTGTTCCCTTTCTGTTTTTTTGATGTGGGCACTTAGGGCTATAAATTTCCCTCTCAAGACTGCTTTTAAAATATCCCACAGGTTTTGTTGTGTTGTATTGTCTTTTTCGTTCAGTTCTATGAATACTTTTATTTCATTCTTTATTTCTTCCCTGACCAATTCATTGTTCAGGATTGTGTTGTTTAGTCTCCATGTGTTCTTGTAGCCAGTTGGACTTATTCTGGTGTTCATATTGAGCATTATTGCACTGTGGCCAGATAGAATGCATGGAATAATTTCTATCCTTTTGTATTTGTTGAGGTTTTTTTTGCGTCCAAGTATGTGGTCGATTTTGGAGAATGTTCCATGAGGTGCTGAGTAGAAAACAAATTCTCTGGTATTTGGGTGAAATACTCTGTAGATGTCTATGAGGTCCATTTGGTACACTGTATTGTTCAGTTCTGATGTCTGTATTTTTTGTCCTGTTGATCTATCCAAAGGGTTCAGTGAGGTGTTGAAGTCTCTCACTATTATTGTGTTAGGGTTAATCTGTGTCTTGAGGTCTTGCAGAGTGTGTTTGTAAAGTTAGGAGCACTAGAGTTTGGCATACAGACATTTAGGACTGTGAAGTCTTTATGGTTCATTGTTCTTTTTACAAGGATGTAATGGCCCTCTTTGTCTCTTCTGATTAATTTTACTTTGATGTCTATTTTGTCTGATATTAGAATAGTCACTCCAGCTTGTTTCTTAGTAACATTTGCTTGGAATATTATTTTTCATCCTTTCACTCTAAGGTGGTGTCTGTCCTTGAGGGTGAGATGGGTTTCTTGTAGATAGCATGTGGAAGTGTTCAGTTTCCTAATCCATTCTCCCAGTCTATGCCTTTTGATTGGGGACTTTAGACCATTAGTATTTAATGTTATTATTGAGAGATGTATGTTGCTTCATTTTACCTTATTTTTTGTTTGCATTCTTGGTCTAGGTCTATATGTACTCTCTTATGATTTTGTTGCTTTCTCTCTTTAATTGCTTAGGGATCGTTGCTTCTTTCCTCTGTTCTTTGGATTTTTTTGAGGATTTTCTGAAGTGTTAGTTTCTTAGACATGTATTCTTTCATCTTGTTTATGTCGTGAAAAGTTTTTCTTTCTCCTTCAACTATAATTGAGATTTTTGCTGGATCTAGTAGTCTGGGTTGGCATCTAAAGTCGTTTAGCACAGGGAATACCTTGGTCCATGTTCTTCTAGCTTTTATCATTTGGGCTGAGAAATCAGCTGTGATTCTGATGGGTTTCCCCTTATATATAACTTGTTGTTTTTCTCTTGTGGCTTTCAATATTTTGTCTTTGTTTTGAGCATCTAGTGTTTTAACAATGATATGGCATGGGGAGTTTCTTTTCTGGTCCTGTCTATTTGGTGTTGTTCTATGTACCTCTTGTATTTGTATGCGGCTGTCTTTTTGCAGTTTGGGGAAATTTTCTTCTACTATCCTGTTGAAGATCTGGTCAATAGTGTTGTCTTGGGACTCCTCTACCTCCTCTATCCCCATGATGCAGAGGTTTGGTCTTTTCATAGTGTCCCACATTTCTTGGTTGTTCCACTCTTGTGTTTTTTTTTTTTTTTTAATTTTTCATAATCTTTACTTGAGCTTTCTAATTGCTCTGTATTATCCTGCAGGTCTGATAATCTTTTTTCTGCTTTTTCCATTCTGCTTCTGAGGCTTTTTCCCATCCTTTCCTGGTGGTTGTATGAATGGTCAATATCCTTTTTCATTTCATCCTGTGATTTCTTTAGATTTTCCATTTCCCTCTGGAGCCTTTCTTTCTCATCTTGTAGTTCCTTGGTTCGTCAGTCATTTTCTGTTTTCATTTCCACCTGGGATCTTTTCAGTGTTTCAACTTCCTTCTGGAGTTTGTGATTTTTCTCCCTCTAGGTCCTTCCTGAGTTTTTCATTCTCTTCCCTCAGTTCTCTGACTTCTTTGGATGTGTTTACAGTTGTTCTTCTAAGGTTGGTATCTTGGCTTCTTTCCTCAGAGATCTCATTGTAGGGATCTTCTGTAGGATTGGTAGAATTTGGTGTGGATTTATTATGAGCTTTTCCCATGTTGTTTTTTTCTTTGTGTCTTTGGCATGTGGATTTGTCTGTTTGTTTCTTTGAATTCTGGGACCCCAACATTGGCTGCACAGACTATAATCACCAATGCTCCACCTGTTGGGTCCTCTGCACCAGAGCTCCACCAGGATGATGGGGGGGAGCATTGGTTTGGGTTGCTACTTTGGCCCGTGTGCCTGTAGGCCCTCAAGGGTCCAGGCAGGTTTGCCTTGACTCACCAGAACCTCACTGACTCCGGGCGGGTGTCTGGAGTCCGAGCTGGGAGTTCCAGTGGTGGATGGGGTGTCCCCCAAGGGCGCATTGACTCACCAGATCCTCACTATTATCTTGACCTGTTTTCCTCAAACAAAGCAATTGAATACAAAGGACCTAAATCTTATAAAATTGAATTATTTTTATGTCGGTTAGAAGATTATCAAGCTGGGAAATCTGTATTGATAGAGATAAGGCATGAACTTGGGAATGGAAGAGGAGTCAAGAGATATTTCTGCTAAAATTAAAAACGAGTAGAAGTCAATTCATACTTCAAGCTTTAACCTGAGAGAACTCAATTAGTCAGAAACAGAATAAATAGAAAAAATTGTAAAGCAAGTCTGATATTCTTGCCCAGTAGTGAGGAAAGAGACCTGTACACATGTGAAACCTAGGAGAAGAGAGCAGCACTTGACTTCAGTCAAGACAAATAGCCAGCCAGTAAGTGATACTATCCTTTCATTAAGTTAATTTGATCCACCAGATTTCCCAAAAAAAGCACAGGCCTTTAGGAAAAAATATTAGTCAAATTCTACTTTAAAACATGTCAAAAAACTATGATGTATATCTGGCTAAAAATTCTGCTAATACTTCCCCTTTGTGAAGGGGAGAAGAAAATATTCATCACAGTTGCTGAACAGAGAGAACCAGGCCAGGCTTAGATTCACCTGTAGAAATATGCACATGAGATAAAACCCTGGAAATGAAGTGTGAGGAGACAGATGAAATCTTATTATTTCAAGCTTGGTGAAGCAGAATTAAGCAATGAGATGGCTGCTATGTGACGTGTACTGTCAGTATAGCAGCTGATCATTGTGAGATTCAGTGAGATTCAGTGAGATATGCAATATTACTTTTAACAACAGTGGCTCTTGCCTGTCAACCATTGGTCTAACTATGGATCAAAGTACAGATACATACCATGAACTTGTGTTGTGCTTGTTAAATGAAACTAGAACCTTGACTGAAACTGCTGGAAACATGTATTAACCATTAGAACTAGACATCATGTTACCTGAAACAAAGTTTTAAATATATACATTTCCTAGTATTATGTCTTAATTTGGGAGAATTAATCAATATGTATTCACTTATTTTTAATTTGTCTGTAAGCAACTAAAAGCATAAAAATGAAAAAAGAAAGTATGATGGGTTAATGTTCATTTTCAACTTGGTGGATTTAGAATAACTGGGAAAACACATGTCTGCTAGTCTATCACTGTGTTTCAAGAAAGGTTTAACTGAGGTGGGGAGACCTACCCTGTATCTGAGTGGCACTATCCCATGGACTGGGCTCTAGGACTGAATTAAAAAAAAAAAAAACAAATGAACTCAGCATCACCATTCTTTTCTCTCTGTTTTCTGACTGTAGTTACAATGTCACCAGTGACTTCACGTCACCTAGAGCTATGACTTTCCCACCATGAAGGACTACCATGAAGCTATGAACTGAAATGAGCCTTTCCTCCTGTAAGTTGTTTCTGCCAGGTTTTTTTTTCAAGTATCACAATGTTTATTGATAGATACAAGTATATAAAATCAGGGCATGAACATGATTTGATAAATTAAGTAGACTTAATTTCAATATTATAATATGGGAACAATTCAAATTCTTACCATTTGTTTCACACCCACAAAAACCACTTCAAGAGCATTAATGATCTCTCAGATCTGATCGGTCTTGTGCAAATAAACCATGTTTCTTTTTAAAAAGGCTTTTGCACTTGGCCAGGCTCAAGGATATTGAAATCTAGCACATAAAGCTCTTTACTAGGGGTAGAAATACAGGCAGTATACTATTACGGCAACAACTATCAATTACAGTTAAGGATTTTCTGTAACAACAAAATGGATAATCTAATATTGCAACAACTCAAGTATTACTGAGCAAAGTGCATTTCTACAGTATTCAGTGTTGCTTTTCAGTTTTCTAACTTTAAACAGCCTATGATAACTGGCAGCAAAGAAGGTCCTTGCAATAGACTGCCTCTGCTTGAGAACTTATGATGATTATATTGCATGCTGCTAATAAACTATCTAAATATCAAAGATAATCCTAAAATATTTGATGGTAGACTATGATTAAGACATTACACTACAAAAAAAAAAAAAACTTATGCAGAAGGAAACCCTTACTGATGTGCTTCTGCTTTAAATATTGTGCCCCCAAATGAAGTCCAGTAAGCACGCGTCCTGTCTTGATCCCCCTGCATTGGCCTCCATGATACTGCCGAGGTAATCCAACAATGGCAGTCCATATTCTGGGGAGGCTGAATTTCCATTAAATGCTTAGTTCACAAGCTGGATATCTCAGCAGGCCTCAGTCCACATTGGAAGGTTAAAAAGCTGTATCTCATGTCCTTGAGGAGTGCCACAGAGCATATGCACCTCCTTGTAAGAATTGAAGACAGGCCAAACAACAGTGCCCTCTTTTTTATGTTTGTCTTTTTACTAAGATCTCAAGTTTTGTGTCTGAATTATAGTTTCTCTGGTATTATTGATTATTTATTTCTGGTTGTACTTTCCTTCTGGATGTTTAAGGCCATATAGTTATCCCAGATTAACCAAGGTTTTGTTTTGTTGAAGTCAGTTGAGGATCTGGTGTTCAGGGGTCTCTTGTTTTTTCTGGGGGGGGGGAAGGGGGAGCTCCTTGCTTCTTTCAGCCCTCATCTACCAGTTCCATTCACATGAGGACAAAAATCAAGTTTTACTAGACCAGACTTCCTTTTCTGAAGGATGAACACACTTTCCTCTTTATAGACTGGACACTGGCTGAAGTCCCCTTAGTGGCTCTCCAAGACATCCCTGAACAGGAAGAATGGTGACCCACCTCTGCAGGACTTTTCAAGAGATGTCCCTACATATAATCCCCTAAGACTTGGTTGACCTCTGAGGTCAAGGAACAAAGTTGTCCCCCAGATCCTTCAGCCAAATTGGTAAGGACTTCAGGTATGGTCTTTAAGCACCCCGAAAGGCTAATTTGCACCAGCCTGTTACATTGCACCTATATTAACATTATATCCTTTGGAAACAAACAGTATGCTATTTCCATAGCATATTTCTTGATTCACATCTTTCCATTTTAATCCCATATTACTCTAAAAGATGCACACATATCCTCCATCATATACTAAAAGTCCAAGGTCTGAAAATACATGTTAGGTCAGCTCTAGAACCTGTGTAGGGATTCCCAATAAAAGAGCACAGTTGTCTTTAGATCATGAGGGATGCCATTTGTCTTTTGTTTTTCTGGGACTGTGTTACTTCACTTAGCATAAAATCTTCTAGTTCCATCTACTTACCTGCAAATTTCATGTTGTCATCTTTCTTTACCGTTGCATAGTACTCCATTGTGTAGATATACCACATTTTCTGTGTCCACTCTTCAGTTGAAGGGTGGATTAGTCAGGGTTCTCTAAAGAAACAGAAGCAGGGGCTGGAGAGATGGCCTAGCAGTTAAGAGCACCAACCGCTCTTACAGAGGACCCGGGTTCGATCCCCAGCACCCACATGGCGGCCGAGAGCCGTCTGAAACTCCAATTCCAGGAGAACTCCAGTTCCAGGGGTATCCGAGACCCTCTTCTGACCTCCATGGCATTGCACGACACTGGTGCACAAACCTGCATGCAGACAGTACATTGATACACATACAGAAATAAATAAATAAAAAAGAAAGAAAGAAACAGAAGCAACAGGATGAATATATAGCTATATACAATTTATTGATTTGCTCACGTGACAGAGTTCAAGGAGTCCAACAGTAGCTGCCACACTGGAGAGGCTGAGAATCCAGGGAACTGCTCAGTCTGCAAGGCTGGATGTCTCAGTAGTCCCAACCTGGTGCTGAAGGCCTGACAGATTCCAGGAGATATGCCGGTCTCAGTACATGCTGGTATCCGAAGGGTTGATCACAGCAGCAAGACAAAATCACCAGTGAGAGAGAGGCAAGCCGCAGGAAAAAAGGGACCAGATCCCTCTGCCATGCCCTTTAATACTGCCTGCCAGCAAAAGGTAATGCCCACATTTGGGGTGGGCCATCCGGGTTGAGGTGGTCCAATATGAAGATCCTTTTTCTATTATTTGTTCCTTAGTCCAGTCAAGTTGACACCCAGGATTAACCATCACAAAGGGCATCTGGGTTGGTTCCAGCTCTTCGCTATTGTGAAAATAGCTGCAATAAACATGGCTGTATGTGTATCTCTGCTGTAGGAAGAGTCTGATGGATATATACCCAGAAGTGGTATGGTTGGGTCAGGTGGTAGGCTCATTTTGAGTCTTTTAAGGGTTCTCCATACTGCTTTCCATAATGGTTGTATAAGTTTGCATTCCCACCAGCAGTGGATGAGTGTTCCCCTTTCCCCACACCCTCTCCAGCATTTGTATCATTTGTTTTCTTGATCCTAGCCAAGCTTATCAGGGTGAGATGATATCTTAAAGTTGTTTTAATTTGCATTTCCTTAATTATTAGCAATGTTGAACACTTTTTTTTATTTTATTTATTTTTGTATGTGTATGAATGTACTGTCTGCATGTAGGTTTGTGCACCTATGTCGTGCAATGCATGGAGCTCAGAAGAGGGTCTCGGATTCCCCTGGAACTGGAGTTCTCCTGGAATTGGAGTTACAGACGGTTCTCAGCCACCATGTGGGTGCTGGGGATTGAACCCGGGTCCTCTGCAAGAGCAGTTGGTGCTCTTAACCGCTAGGCTATCTCTCCAGCCCCGGTGTTGAACACTTTTAAAGATGTTTCTCAGCCATCTCTATTTCCTTGTTTGTGAATTCTCTGCTCAGCTCTTTATTCCATCTTTTGAGTGAGTCATTTGTTTTCTTACTTCTTTGTTTTTTGAGTAGTTTATATATTCTGGAAGTTAATGCTCTGTCAGATGAATCAGCAGTGAAGGTTTCCTCCCACTCTGTGGGTTTTCTCTTCACTTCCCTTATTTTTTCTTTTGCTGTACAAAAACTTTTGAGTTTAATGAGGTCCCACTTGTCAGTTGTTGGCCTTATTTCCTGTGCAGCTGCTGTCTGATTTAGAAAGTCTCTTCCTATACCTATGTCTGGTAAGTTGCTGCCAAATTTTTCATCTAACACCTTGAGGGTTTGGGGTTTCAAATTGAGGTCTTTGATCCATTTGGAGTTGATTTTGGTCCAGGGTGAGAGGTAGGGGTACTACAGGGCTATAGTCATAAAAACAGCCTGGTACTGACAGAAAAACAGACCTGTAGACCAAAGGAACAAAACTGAAGATCCAAACTTGAGCACATACAATTTCAACCACCTCATATTTGACAAGGAGGTCAAAAAGACTCAATGGAGGAAAGAGAGCATCTTCAGCAAATGGTGCTGGCAAAACTGGATCACCACTTGCAGAAGAATAAAATTAAACCTCTGCCAGGTTTTTTATAATAGCAATGAGGAAAGTAATTAAACTGAGAACTGATACCAAAGATCAGAGCTGTTGCTATAATAAACCTGAACAGGTAGTTCATAGACCTTTGGAGCAGGTTTGTAGGAAGACTGTGAAGAGTTTTAACTGTTGTCTCTAGCCTACAGGGCCTTTCTAAAAGCTCTAGAATAATAAAAGCAGAATTTAGTGAGATATTCTGGGAATAGCTTAAAATACCAAGAGAAATGTGGACAGTGGAAGCTTACTTTATGAGATTTCAGTGAAAAAGAAGGATTCCTGAGAATTAGATTAGAACAAGCCAAGTTATATTCTTCCAAAGAATCTAATCATATTCTACCTATGTGCTCTGAAGATGAGCAATCCTGAATTCAGAAGTGAAGGACTAATTTCAAGGCAGCATAGCATTCAAGATGTAATACAGTTATTGCTTGGTGTTATTATCCAGATTTATAGAGAAAAATAGCAGCAAGTTTGGTGAGGAAATAAATGTAAGCAAGTTTAAGGTCACAGAAAAAAATGGTCATAGGAAAAAATGGACACAGGCCTAGAGAGATGGCTCAGCAGTTAAGAACACTTGATATTCTTCCAGAGGACCCAGGTTTGATTCCTAGCACCCATATGGCATTTAACAATTATCCATAACTCCAGTTCCAGGGGATCTGATGCCCTCTTCTTACCTCCACAGGCTTTGGGATACATGGGTGCACCTACATGTATGCAGACAATACAATCGTACAGATAAAATAAAAATAATAAATAAAATATTAAAAAAAGAAAAACAATGGATGGGGGAAAGCACATGTGGCTGCTAAGGAGATTAGCACACTTTAGAAGAAACCACTCACCTCACCATTGGACAATGGGAAATGTGCCTTGATTGTTAGACTCCACTAAGGCTCTAACACCTGAAAGTACAAACCTATTTGAAAGGAGAGAATCAGAGTTGCTAATAATTAAGGAAATGCAAATTAAAACCACTTTAAGATATCGTCTCACTCCAATAAGACTGGCTAGGATCAAGAAAACAAATGATACCAGGTGCTGGAGAGGTTGTGGGGAAAGGGGAACACTCATCCACTGCTGGTGGGAATGTAAACTCGTACAGCCACTATGGAAAGCAGTGTGGAGAACCCTTGGAAGACTTGGAATGAACTTGCCATCTGACCTAGCCATACCACTCCTGGGTATGTACCCACAAGACTCATCTAACCACAGAGATACATGCACAGCCATGTTCATTGCAGCTCTCTTCACAATAGCAAGGAGCTGGAATCAACCCAAGTGCCCCTAAACTGATAGAGAAAATGTGGTACATCTACACAATAGAGCTCTATGCAGAGGTAAAGAAAGATGACATCATGAGCTTTTCAGGTAAATGGTTGGAGCTAGAAGATATCATGCTGAGTGAAGTAACACAGTCCCAGAAAAACACATGATGAATGGTATCCCTCATCTGTGGATGCTAGCACCTATTACCTACTTATATGGCAAACTGGGCAACGTCAATGTGATCTGAAAACAACTGTGCTCTTATATTGTAGAATCCCTTAAGATCCCTTACAGATTGTAGAATCTGTACTGGGAATATCACTGAAGGCATTCCTTGCTTCAAAACAACCAATGAGTGAATGTTCTCTCAGGATCAGCTGCACTGTGTCTTCTGCTATGGCTAGGAGGCCAGATGCATTGCAAGCTGCCACCAGAGCTTAGCATTATTATTCCTGCAGTTTTTTTTCAAGTATGCAAAATGTAAGAGTTGTAAGGATCAAGGAAGCTTGTGCCATGGTTATAAAAAATCATGGAAGCCAGGAAATGTGTGACAGGGTCAGAAAGAAGGCACCGGGAAGGCACAGTGTGAACCTAAGCTACAATGGAGGCCTCAGGATGTCAGAGGTTAGGAACCATGCCTGCCTACAAAGCTGCAAGCACCAATAAAGAGCCTATGTCTACTTCAGGAATCAAAGCCTGAAGGGCTGAGCTGACCAAGTCCACTGGAATCCAGATGAGTCCATCGTGAACCCGAGATATGGGAAATGGAATGACAAGATCTTGTGTTTGTCCTGGTGCATTTTAGTCTTCTTTTAACTGTTTTTCAATGGTGTGCTTACATTCCTCCCTTTTTGAATTGGAATGTTTATTCTGTACCATTGCAGAACAAAAGTATGGAAATTTTTATGGGAGTTCAGAGTTAAGAGAGTGTCTTAAGTCTCAGAAGAGACTTTGGACCTTTGTACAATGTTGAGACTGTTAAAATTATGATAATTGACAGGTGTATTAAGTAAATTTTGCATCATGAAATGAAAAAGATTTAAGGGGTCAGGAGGGAAGAGATATGATTAAAAGTGTTATGCTTGAGTGTCAAGTTGACAAGGACTGGAACTGTGATAATTCATTGTCAACTTGACTGGGTTTACAATCACCATGGAAACACACCTCTAGTTATATCTATGAGGGTGTCTCTGAACATGCTTAACTGAAGAAAGAAGACACGATAAGTGTAGGCAACACCATTCCATGGCTGGGATCCGGAACTGAAGGAAAAGAAGAATATGACTTCAGCGTCTCTCTGTTTCCTGACTTGCAGTAAAATGTGGCCAGCTGTTTTGCTCTCTGCCTCCCTCACTTCTCTAACATGGACTCAGTGACCTCCACCCATGACGGCAAGATGGCAAGTGCCAGCCAGCCTGACTCCTCCCTCCCCTTCAGAAGAACCAGTCCAGTCCACAGTCTTAGAGAGGCGGGAGCTCTTGGGCATGGAAAAACCTTTACTTTCAAAAGGGTGTCCTTTTTGGAGGACTGCCCCCTTACATCTATCTACTACTCCAAATATCAGGGATTTAGCTTACCCCAGAATGAGTATGCAATAAAAATGAACATCTTTCGATAGCTTAGCCCTGTTCATTTCCAGTATGCCTATGTCCATAAGCACTTTACTCCATCTAATGTGATTTAAATAATTAAATATTTATATATACATGCAAACACAGATATATATATATATATGTGCATTCTTACCTACTTTTTTTACTCTTCATTATATTTAAACACAAGTAACTCATTTCCACTAAAAATGAACATCACTGTATATATTATATAATTATAGATGTGTGGGAATCATAAGAATGTACATCTAAAAGAGTTTTCATTTTATATTCTATAAGCATTTTGAGGTTTCCTGAAATTTAATTTTGACTTTATGAAGTTGTGATCATACCCAGAGCATATCTAACTAATCTCTACCCCTGCTGCTACTGTACTTGTTAGTTCATGTGAGAGATGAACTTCTCAGAACACTGCAAGACAGCAGAACTATAACAGCATTGATTGTCTTTGGAATAACAGAAGAAGTATATTAAAAAAAAAAACCCAGATGGTTATGGAGGAGGCAGAAATAACCACAAAACATTACAGTTAGTGGACTTACTTATCTCATTTATTCGATTTGTAATTCAAGACCCTTAGGTCAGTGGTATGTGCAGGGAAAGTACATATGATAAGGTGTGGGTAACATCAGGGAGAGAAGGCAGTTCTGCAACTCTACAAGCTGTGTTAGATCTATTTAATGTAGTCAGCCCTTTCACCAGGTATGTCAGAGCTTGTCTCAAAGTGATAGAGATGTCCAAACACCATGCCATTAATCCCTTTGAATTTATGCTACCAATATTCTCAACATACTCTAAAGGGGCAATAATTTATAGAACTACAGTTTTACAAAATATATTTTCCTGTTTTAATATTTTATTACTTCTTATTTTATATATATGAGTGTATTATTATCTGTCTGTTTGTAAGTGCATCTATGTCATGCAATGCTTGAAGAGGTCAGAAGAGTGAGTCAGATCCCCTGTAACTGGAGTTATGGATGTTTGTTAGCCATCATGTAGGTACTGGGAACCAAAACTGAGTCCTCTGCAAGAGCAGCCAGTGCCCTTAACCACTGAGCTATCAGCCCAAGAATATCTTTTTTCTTAATAATTATTTTAAATGATAAACTGATATGTGCCAAAGAAGTTAGCAACTTAATTTCAAGTGTATAGAGGAAATAATTATCCACATATTACTTAAGTGTTTTAAAAATTCATTTCTTAGACTCCCCTGAGGTCAGTACATAGAGACCACTGTTACACTCACAGTCTCAGTGACCACAGTGTTCTCCAGTGCCACATATCTATCATAGTACAACATGATACATTTTAAATTGTTCCAAACTAAGACTAGCAAAATAGCATGAATTTCTACAACTTTTCTGTAATCACTTTCTTAAGTCCAAAATTGAAGATAAGCAAACATGTCACCGAAGTGTTATAATCCTAGAGGGGAAAGAACTACAAGTAATGAATTGAGCTTTCAAAGACTTGTTTATTTTCAAACAACTTAATATATAAAATACAAAATTCAAATAACTAAAAATTCAAATCATTCATCACTAAATATCACACTGGAGTCTGTTAGATAACATCTAAGAACATATTTTATGTTGTAAATATTAATAAGCTAAGTTTGACTTTAAATTTTAACATAATTCAATCAGCCAGATGTTCTTCCACTTAAGTTTTTTAAATTTTTATATAGGTAGTCATTCCACCATAAAAAATGCCTTCAAAGATTGATAGGTCACTGGAAGTTGACAAATAGAAATAAATGGAATGTAATACATTCTCTCATCTCTTATTGCCTCATTCATATTATAGTCTTATTAATAATCTCATTCTGGGAGCTGGAGAGATGGCTCAGTGGTTAAGAGCACCGACTGCTCTTGCAGAGGACCTGGGTTCAATTCCCAGCACCCACATGGTGGCTAAGAACTGTCTTTAACCCCAGTTCCATGGGAATCAGACACAAGTGCACCAACGTACACACAGACAGTACACTCATACACATAAAAATAATAAATTAAAAAAATCTCATTCTGATATCTATAGCCAATGTTGTGAAGTAGGCCAGGTAAAGGACCAATAAATATCCAATGATACTCTGTCACCATTTATCTAATGTCCCTGTGTCCCTGGAAAATGACCAGCTTGGCTAATGTCATACCAAGACACATACCCATCCATACATAGCAGGAGAAGGAAAGATTTCTGTTTGTTTGGTTTTTTTCCCAAAGCCAATTTTTATCGAAACTTGGTGCATTTCATACAAAATTTCCCAATCAAATCCAGACCCATTCCCCCTTCCTTGCCCCCACCCCACCCTACCAGAGCTCATGCATTCTGTCAAACATATTTTCATCTTTCTTTCAGTCTCTTTTAAAATTTTTGATGCAGAAGTTTACTGTTTCAGGCAGAAGTTCACTGTTTCAGTCAGTTCTTTGACCCAATTTTTTGTTGCTGTTGTTGTTGTTGTTCCTTCCAATTTACATCACTCCAAAATATGCATATATGCATGCCACATATATCAAGATTATGACATCATAGGTTTTAGCATCTTCAGCTTATGATTTCTTATTTTTCTTTATTAGGCTGAAAGATGTCATGTTTAAGGCTCCACTTTGGCAAGCCCAAACAACCATCAGTCCTGCACTTGTGCTCCACACTGGGGTCTTTCCTTCCCATGGTCACAAAATGAGGTCTAGTAAGCACCACATCCTGTCTTGATCTTCCTGTACTGGTCTCCATGATATGGCCTGGGTAGTCCAACAATGGCAATCTATACTCTGAAGAAGCTGAAACCCCAGTAGTTGCTCAGTCCACAAGCTGGATGTCTCAGCAGTCCTCATCTGGCATTGAAAGTTTGGAGGATTCTTGCAGAGACATGAGTCTTCAATCCATATTGGAAGGTTATAAAGCTGTGTGTCATGTCTTCAAAGGATGGCAAAAGCAGTGGCAGCCACTGTTATATAGCTACTCCTTGTGAAAATGCAGGGTGGCTTTCCAAACTTTGAGGCAAAAGGCACATATTCTGTATCCTTTTTTTTCATTATGTGCAAGGTACTAATGTACCTTGGGATGTCTTTGATTTTTTTTTTAACATTTTCCTTCTCTATCTTGTAATCTTTGTCCCTTATATCAGATGAAAATTAAACCTAGGACATAAGGGAAAAGGCAATGACCATGAAATCAAATATTTATTAAGGAGTAGGGTAAGGACTTAAGCCAAATGATATATTACAGAGACTTAAATCATACTTGAAAATGTGTATTTCTTACACGTCAAGTGTGTGTGTGTGTGTGTGTCTGTCTGTCTATATATCTGTCTGTCTTTCCTTCAGCACATGATCCAACACATATATGGAGGTCAGAGCACAACTTTGAGAGACACTTCCTTCCACTGCAAATTTCAGGAATCAAACTCGGGTCATCAGGCTTGTGAACCAAGTGCTTTTACCTACTGAGCCATCCCAGTGGCCCAAGAAATGTTTACTTCTTTTAATCACACTAGCAACAGCAAAATAGGTTTTATTATCCCCCAGTAACAAATAGGAAAACTGATGATAAATTAGAGAAAACATATTATTGCATGGAAATAAAGGATCAGAATGGAATAAAAATGGATGGCAGTTTTAATGCAAAGAGCACTATGAGCCATTGTCCACACTTGCCTTCCTACCTCTTCCTCCTCTTCTGAGTGTAGATAACTCCTTCTATCTCTCCTTTCATTTTAATGTTTCTTTTTTGTGTATCTCTCTTAAAATAACAAGAACATCATGGAAACATTTAGAACATTTGTTGTGATTTTAAGTAGCAAAATGCGCTTCTTATTCTCAGCTTCAAAAGAGATTCGGTGCATTAAAATATGCTTAATTTGTTTTTAATAAAAGAAAGAGAAGAAACCAAGTCCAAAATCTTATCATTTCTTTCTCCTTTGTGGATAATATCAATGTTAAAATAATTTTCTATCCCTCCCTATAACATAAAACATTCTCTTCTACTTTATTGTTACTTGGCAAGAAAAATAAAAGTGTCCCATATGTTTGAATGTGTATATTTAAGAAACTTATAACAGAAAAGAAAATACAACAGATGTAATAAAAAATGAAGCCACTTTTAGCTTTTTAAACTAACATTTACTTGTGAGACAGTTCTGATGCATTGGTCATGACCGCGCTGAATATGAGATACATAGAAGAAAAGGGGGTTGAGCAGAACGAAAAGCAGTGAGACAGAAAGTAACAGACATGGGATCAGACAAGGAAGGAGATCTGAAAGGGGAAAATTCATTCTATGAGAAAGCTTAATATCATGACTACATGCCACTTTGAGGATAAGATGGACGATTGTAAGATGTCTGCATGTGCTATACTGGATGAGAGAGTAGGAAAAACAATGAATACTTTCTGTACTAAACAGATAAGGATTGAGAAGATCACACAGGAGGAGAGAGGTTGGACAGCTGAAGAGTGCTCAGAAACACAGCAGCAAGAGTGAACAGAAGCAGGGCATGGCTCCAGCCAGGCTTCCCTGATGGGAGGAAGGGAAATAAAAATGCCACGTCCAAAATCAAAGTGCTTTCTCTCTCTAAGTTGTATCAGAGACTGAGCCCTCCAGAGCACGCTGCTTGTGAGCAAGATCTCTAAACAAAACTAAACAGATATCTAAAGCAAGAGATGAACAAATTGCAACAGACAAACAACAGCAACATGGAAACCTAAGATTTAATGATATCTCCAAAAATACTAATGCCTCAATGACTAAACCAAATAATGTTAAAATGGGCAAATGCTGGGCAAAGAGTTCAAGTCTACTTTTCCAATTGATCAAGGTGAGTGAAGCAAGGCACTCTGGCCAGGATATCAATATGGAGACCAACAATTAAAACAAGAAAAACAAGAAAAGGAAAAGTCAGCAAAAAAGATGAGAATTTCAGGAAAATTTGAGAGTTTAAGAAAAAAAAATTGGTTCTAGCAAGCAGAACAGTGTGGGCGGACCTAGGTAGGGGTATAGCAGAGCACCCTCTGAGGTAGAACTGCCTTGAGGCTTTGTGGCCCTCCCCCCTGTCTCTGGAGGCTTGGGATCACCCATACCCTTCCCCAGACTCTGCTGAAGCTGGTGGTGCTGTGGTGTGGACAATCTAGCAGGCTCAAATATTAGTGATTATAGTTTGTGCAGCCAACATTGAGGTACCAGAATCCAAAAAAACAAACGACAAAAAAAAAAAAAGTCCACATGCCAAAGATACAACAAAATCAACATGAGAAAAGGTCATAATAAATCCACACCAAACTCTACCGATCCTACAGAAGATTCCTACAATGAGGTCTCCCTGGAAGGAAACCAAGACACGGACTTTAGAAGAACAATTGTAGGCATATTCGAAGAAATCAAAGAATATAAAGAACAAATCAGAGAAATAAGGGGAGAAAATGAAAAACTCAGGAAGGATCCAGAAGGAAAGAATGATAAACTCTGGAAAGAGGGAGAGAATGACAAACTCCAAAAAGAATTAGAGGAAGAGACACACAAACTCAAAAAAAAAAAAAAAAACAAACAAAAGAAAAAAAACAAAAAACACAAACCCTAAAAGACAACTAGAGGAAGCGAAAAGACACTGCAGAAAGAAGTGGAAAACACTGAAAAGATCCAGGCTGTGATTGAAATGAAAACGAATGGACCGTTGAAGCAAGGAGCTACAATTAGAGAATGACAAGCTCCAAAAGGAAATGGAAATACTAAAGAAATCACAGGAAGAGATGAAAAAGGAAATGGAACATTCATCCAATCACCAGGAAAGGATGGGAGAAAGCCTCAGAAGCAGAATGGATGAAGCAGAAAACAGACCTGGAAGATAACGCAAAACAACTAACATGCTCATGAATATTATAAAAAAAAAAATTTTTAAAGCATGAGTTGAATAACCAGGAAATGTGGGATACTATGAAGAAACCAAATCTCCACATCATAGTGATAGAGGAAGGAGAAGAATCTCAAGACGATGATATTGATCAGCTCTTCAACAGGACAATAGAAGAAAATTATCCCAAACTGAAAAAAGACAAACCTATTCAAATTAAAAAAGCACTTAGAACACCAAATAGACAAGACCAGAAAAGAAATTCTGCATACCATATCCATAGTTAAAAGGCTAGAAGCTCAAAACAAAACAAAATACTGAAAACCACAAGAGAAAAACAACAAATTACATATAAGGATAAACCCATCAAAATGACAGCCAACTTCTCAGTGCAAACTATGAAAGCCAGAAGAATGTGAACCAAAGTATTCTCAGTGCAGAATGAATTTAGATGCCAAACCAGATAACTATACTCAGCAAAAATGTCAATTATAGTTGAAGGAGAAAGAAAAATATTTCATGACATAAACCAAATGAAAGAATATATGTCAAAAAAAAAAAAAACACAACACTTCAGAAAATACTCAAAGCAATTCAAATAACAGTGGAAAGGTGTGGAGTCATTCCACCACAGGTAGAGACAGACACAGGAACCTCATCCACTGGATTACAGGGAAAAGGGAAAACACAAGACAGCCACCAGCAGCTGTCCTAAATCTTGGAGTCAAAGGCTGATAACCTTTTCTCTGCCCACCTGTCTCATCTAATATCTATACCAGGCAATGCCCTATTGGCACTCCCAGATCCTCCAGGGATTGGCACTCGACAGCCCAATGCCAGACTGCCACCTGATAGGCACTCTACAGTCTAATTGCTACCTGGGAACTCACCACACATCACAGCTGGTGACCTGATAGGTCTCCTTCCAGCCCTACACCAGCTTCCCAGGTTGGTGGTCTGATTGACTGCCATCCAACCCACTGGTCACTACTACAGAAGCCTGGTGGGCTAAGAATACATGCACAAAATAACCACTGGGAGTCCCTGTCTGATGGTAAGGACTTGTTTATTAATTCACAGCATTCTGTTCTGTTTTTATACCAACAGTGACATCATATCTCAGGGCCTGGTTTCAGACCCCCTGCCTCATGTTCTATAACATCACAAGTACTTGTCAATGCCTTTGATCCCAAGGTGTCACAGCTTTGCTAATGTACAGGCAAATCCTGCCTAAGGCCATGTTTCAGTGTAAATAAGCAAGCAGGTAATTTAGCACAAAAGAAGCCCCAGGTGGCTTCCTTTTTCCCTACAGAAAGGAGCAACTATCCCCAAGCAACTAAGGAGAGAAACTAATAAAAGCATAACAGCATAAATACAAACCTAGACCAAGTATGCAAACAAAGAATAAGTTGAAAGGAAGTAACACACATCTGTCAATAATGACCTTAAATATTAATGGTCTAATCTCCCCAGTCAAAAGACATAGATTGGGAGAATAGATTAGGAAACAGAATCCATCTATATGTTGTCTACAAGAAGCCTATCTCACCTTCAAGGACAGATACCAACTCAAAGTGAAAGTATGGAAAAAAATATTCCAGGAAAATGGTACTGAAAAGCAAGCAGGAGTTGCTATTATAATATCAGACAAAATAGAGGAAAGACAATCAGAAGAGACAAAGAGGGCCATTACATCCTTATCAAAGAAACAATTAACCAGGAAGACTTCACAATCCTAAATGTCTATGCACCAAACAGAGGTGGACCGAACTATATAAACACAATTCTGCAGGTCCTCAAGACACAGATTAATACCAGCACACTACTAGTGGAGGACTTCAAAACCCCACTGAGCCCCTTGGATAGAAAAACTGGACAAAAATAACCAAAGAGACATTGGAACTGAACAATACAATGCAACAAATGGACCTTACAGACATCTACAGAATATTCCACCCAAACACAAAATAATATACTTTCTACTCAGCATCCTAATGTAACATTCTCCAAAATTGAACACATCCTGGGACACGAAAGAAACCTCAACAAATATAAAAGGATTGAGATAATTTCATGCATTCTATTGGTCCACAGTCCAATAAAGCTCAATATTAACACCAGAATAAGCCCTACTAACTACAAGAACACATGCAGACTAAACAATACAATCCTGAATAATGAATGGATCAGGGAAGAAGTAAAGAATAAAGTATAAGCATTCATGGAAACAAAAAAGACAATAAAACACAACAAAACCTGTGGGATACTTTAAAAGAAGTCCTAAAAGGGAAATTTATAGCCCTAAGTGTCCAAATTAAAAAAAAAAAAACCAGAAAAGGAAGAAATAAATTATCTAACACTACAGCTAACAACACTTGAGAGATGACAACAAATGGACCGTAAACCCAACAGACAAGAAGAAATAACAAAAACTGATCAGAAAACAATGAAATAGAAACAAAGAAAATAATCCAAAAAAATCAATGAACCCAAAAGCTGGTTCTTTGAAGAGATAAACAAGATAACCCAGTTAGCCAAAAGAAAAAAAGAACAACTCCAAATTAGTAGTAATCATGATGAAAAGGGAAACATCACAACAGATAAAGAAAATATCCAGACAACTGTGTGAGAATACTTCAAAAATCTATACTCTGCTAAGTTTGAAAACCTAAGAGAAATGGATGAATACCTGAAATCCTGGGAACCAACAAAGCTTAACTAAGAAGAGACTGACAGTTTCAACAGACCCATAATATTTGAGTAAACTGAAGATGTAATAAAAAAGCTCCTACCTAAAAAAAGCTCAGGCCCAGATGATTTCACAGCAGAATTCTATACAACCATTACTACTCAAACTACTCAGAAGGATACAAACAGAGGGAAATCTCCCAAACTCCTTCTATGAAGCCAGCATCGCCAAAACCAGGCAAAGACATAAACAAAATAGAAAACTATACCTATCTCATTAATGAACACAGATAAAAAAATTCTCAACAAAATACTTGCAAATCACATACAGACCCACATCAAAAAGATCATTCAACATGATCAAGTTGGATCTACACCAGGGATGCAGGGATGGTTCAACATACATAAATCAATAAATATCATAAAGCACATAAATGGACTGAAAGACAAAAATCACACAATCATCTCAATTGATGCAGAAAAAGCCTTTGACAAGATCCAGCACCCCTTCATGTTTAAAGTTCTAGAGGGAATTGGACTGAAGGGAACATTCCTAAATATAATCAAAGCTATATACAACAAACTCACAGTCAACATCACCCTAAATGGAGAAAAATTAGAACCATTCCCCTTAAAGGCAGAAACCTGGCAAGACTGCCCCCTATCTCCACTCCTCTTCAATATAGTGCTTGAAACACTTGCTAGGGCAATAAGGAAAGAAAGGGAAATTAAAGGAATACCAATTGGAAAAGAGGAAGTCAAACTATCCCTGTTTGCAGATGATATGATAGTTTACCTGAGAGATGCTAAAATCTCCACCAGAAAACTCCTAGAAACAATTAAGAGTTTCAGTAAAGTAGCATGATAAAAAATTAACCTAGAAAAATCACTAGCCTTTCTTTACACCAACAACAAGCAACTGGAACGAACCTAACACTAAAGATCTCTACAACAAAAATTTTAAACTCCTGAAGAAGGAAATTGAAAATGACACCAAAAGACAGGAAAATCTCCCATGCTCCTGGATTGGAAAAATCAATATAGTAAAAAATGTCCATTCTACCCAAATTAATATAGAGATTCAATGCAATCCCAATTAAAATCTCCAAGCGTTTCTTCACAGACATGGGAGAATAATCCTTAAATTCATATGGAAAAACAAAAAGACCCCAAATAGCTAAAGTAACCCTGACTGAAAAATGCAATACAGGGGGGAAATCACCTTACCAGACTTCAAGCTATATTACAGGGATATAGTAATAAAGACAGCCTGGTACTGGCACAAAAACAGAACCATTGAACAAGGGAACAAAATTGAAGATCCTAACTTGAGCTCATATAATTTCAGCCACCTCAAATTCAATAAAGGGGCCAAAAAATCTCATTGGAGGAAAGATAACATCTTCGTTAAATGGTGCTAGCAAAACTGGATCACCATATGTAGAAGAACAAAATTAAACCCCTACCTCTCACCCTGTACAAAAATCAACTCCAAGTGGATCAAAGACCTCAACATGAAACCTGAAACTGAAGACGATAGAAGAAAAAGTTAGTAGCAATCTACAATACATGGGAGTAAGAAAAGACTTGGGGTTTTTTGGTCATTTTTTTTTGAAACAGGGTCTCCCTTTAGTCCCAACTTTCTAAATCAAACAGCAGCTGCTCAGGAAATAATGTCAACAGCTGACAAGTGGAACCTCATCAAACTCAAAAGCTTCTGTACAGCGAAAGAAACAATGAAGGAAGTGGAGAGAAAACCCACAGATTTTGAGGAAACCTTCACCAATAATACATTGGACAAAGCATTATCATCCAGAATATATAAAATACTCAAAAAACAAAGAAGTAAGAAAACAAATGACCCACTCAAAAGATGGAGTAAAGAGCTAAACAGAGACTTCACCAGTGAGGAAGTAAAGATGGCTGAGAAACATCTTAAAAAATATTCAACATCATTAATAATTAAGGAAATGCAAATTAAGACCACTCTAAGATAACATCTCACTCTGATAAGACTGGCTGAGATCAAGAAAACAAAAGACAACAAATGCTGGAGAGGTTGTGGGGAAAGGGGAACACTCATCCACTGCTGGTGGGAATGTAAACTCATACAACCACTGTGGAAAGCAGTGTGGAGAACCCTTAAAAGACTCAAAATGAGCCTACCACCTGACCCAGCCATACCACTCCTGGGTATATACCCACAAGACTCATCCTGCTACAAAGATACATGCACATCTATGTTTATTGCAGCTCCCTTCACAATAGCCAAGAGCTGGAACCAACCCAAATGCCCCTCAACTGATGACTGGATAAAAAAAATGTGGTACATCTACACAATGGAGTTGTATGCAGTGGTAAAGATGACATCATGAACTTTGAAGGTAAATGGGTAGAACTCAAAGCCATTATGCCAAGTGAAATAACACAGCCCCCAAATAAGAAACAGGAAATGGTTTGCCTCATTTGTGGATGCTAGTACCAAATTCCCCAATTGAAAGGCAAGCTGAGTAGTGTTATTTTTATAATTTATTTCTATCTGAAAGCAACTGTGATGTTATAATATGAATCTCTTAATGAGCCCTAGAATGAACTTACTACTTACTTTCAGACATGGTAATTAATGTATATGGGTGGAAGGTATATATTCATATTTTAGAGTAATATACAATTAAAGGGAAAAAAATGTGAACTCCTAAAAAATAGTTTGGGAATTTAAAAGTCAATTAACAAAATAACAACCACAGCAGAAAGCATGGTCATCAGATTAATCAAGCAGAAGTAAAAAAAATCAGAAGAGGATGACAAGGCCTTGAAAATCCTATATTCATACATTACTAAATAAAAAATAATTAAGAATAAAAAATTGTCACAATTCTAGGAACTCTGAGACATGATCCAAGACACTGAACATAGGACTACATAGCGTTCTGAAGCCAAAATGAAAACTGAAGTCTTAGAAAATATATTCAATGGAATTAGAGCAACAAATCTCACAAATCTAAGGAAAGAAATGGGCACCCAAGCAAAAGAAGCATTTATTCTAATATTTATTTATCATTTTAAAATTTTATATATATAATGTATTACTATCAGATCCAATATCCATTCTCCCCTCCAATTTCCCCAGACTCTTCCAGCATGTCCCCCTCAAACTTCAATTTCTTTTTTTTTAATTGCATCCAATTCGTACTGTCCATACGAACACGGATATGGGATTGTCCCCTGGAGCAAAGCCAACCTATTAGTGGCCACAACACCAAAGAAAAATGAATCTCCATAACTCAGCCACAGTAACAGCCAATGGCTCCTCAATGAAAGATAAAAGCTCAGTGGCTCCTCCTCTATCCATGCTAGAATTTAGACTGGCTTGATCTTGCTAAGGTCTTATGAAGATTACCACCAGCTGTTGTGAGTTTGTAAGAGCAATAACCATGCCATTTCCAGAAGACAGTATTTCACAGTCTTTGTCTCCATTCTCTAGCTCTGACATTTTTTTTCTGCCCCGCCCCCTTCCCTGAGACTTCAGGGAGAGTGTGATTTAGATGTCTTATTTGGGCTGAGCACACGCAGTCACTTATTTGCAGCACTTTGACAAATTACATACAAGCCTCTACATTAACTGCTACCCATCACATGAAGAAGTGTCTCTGGACAAGGACGAGAGCAGCCAAGATCTATGGATATGAACATAAATGTTGGAAGGTTGTTTGAAAGCATGATCATTTAACAAAACAGCAATAAGTTCCCTCCTGATTTCCTTGCCATGGGCTTTTGACCAGGTTTACAGTGCCTAGTGTGAATTCCCCCCAGTGAAGCAGGTCTCAGATTCAATCAGAAATTTATCTGATAACTGATATGTGATCTTAGTAACCAAGGATGCGAGGTAAAGGGGAGGCCGAGACCACAGAGGTAGACTTTACAAGGGCTAGGATTATGTTTAAGTGTCTGTTATTTTTCTTTAGTAAATTTTGAAAAGTCTTATTACTACTATATGTAGAGAGAAGGAAAGAACAAAGGAGGAAGGAGAGGGAGGATGAGGAGAGAGAGAGCTGTGTACCAGTGGGCAGGCAAGTTCATATTGCAGCATGCAGGGTCCATTGTTCTCCCCCAAGCCATACAGAAACATGCTATCATGCAGCCCAATTAAAACAATATGATCCAAAAATGACAGAAGAACACATGCGATAATGAAAAGAAACGTGGGCGCTATTCAAGGATAAAGGTTTAACTAAGGATGAAGATGGAAAGATGGGAGAGAGAAGGCAGCGAATAAGTCAACCAAAACCAAGGATGTGTGAAAAGCCTTAGGAATACTGATTAGCTTGAAAACTAACAACAAAATTTACTTTTAAAAGTTTAAATAAAGATATCCTACATAGGTAGACAATGCTACTCCCAGAAGATATAGAATATTAAGTTAAAGTTGCAATTCCAAGCATTAGATTCCTTCCCTAAAACAATTAATAATAAAAAGGACCAGAAGATGAGAAGACGACTAAATGAATAAAATACTTGTCATGTAAGTGTTAAGATTTCTGTTCAATTCCCAGAACCCACATAAAGCCAGGTATGATATGTGTCTGTAATCCTACCACCCAAGCAGGTGAGACAGACTGAGGAAGATACCATAGATCCCATGGAAGCATGTAAGCCAGGTAGCCTGGTGTACATAGCGGTGGATAATAACAGATCCTGTCTCAATCAGGGTGGAGGCAAGGACCAACACCCAAGGTGGTCCGACGTCTACTCACAAACTGTGGCATACATGTCTTCAGTCACACACATGAGCATGTACACATACATCACCTACATGCACACATGGAAATATAAAACAATAAAACTTAAATGTAAAAGTAGCATTAAAAATGATAAGGAATAAGGGTTTGGCTCGATGTTAGAGAGATTGCCTAGCATACACAAAACCCTGTGTTCCATCCTTAGCACTGTATCATCAAGTTTCTTTTTCTTCATCTCTGTCTTCATCTATGTCTTTGTCTTCATCTTCTCTCCCCATCTCTCTTCCCTTTCACCTTCCTCCCCTACATATATTAGTAATAAGACTTTAAAAATGTATTTAAGGGGGCTGGAGAGATGGCCTAGCGGTTAAGAGCGCCGACCGCTCTTGCAGAGGACCCGGGTTCGATCCCCAGCACCCACATGGCGGCTGAGAACCGTCTGAAACTCCAACTCCAGGAGAACTCCAGCTCCAGGGGAATCCGACGCCCACTTCTGACCTCCGCGGCATTGCACGACACGGGTGCACAGACTTGCATGCAGACAATACATTCGTACACATACAGAAATAAATAAAAAATTAATAAAAAAAAATTAAAAAAAAAATAAATAAAAATAAAAATGTATTTAAGAAAGAGACCTAAAAACTATCCCTTGTAAAGTCAAGCTCTGTGGTCTCAGCCTTCCCTTTCATCCATGTTAACCAATACCTGATGTTTAGACATTCTCTTCTGCTACTTTTACATCCCAGACAATAGCAGAAGCGGCACCAACAAGGATGGAAAAACCATAGATAATGAAACTCAGTTTATAATCGGATCTGTAAATTTCCCATCTCATCTTCCATCAGTACTGAATTGTGAACTTAGTGCTTAGTAGACATTTCCTTTGTTGAGACATACTCTACCCTGATATTTCACTTTTCCTTTAACATTAATATATTCTATTTTCATTAGCTTAAATGCTTTCATATAAACTTATAATGCTTAAAAGACATTTAGAGTAGAATTTAAACTAGCTTTTGATTATTTTCTTATTCTGAGATAAGACTTATGTCTCTTCTAAAGTTGAGAAACATATAAACTCACACAGTTAACTGAAAGCAAATTTAGGACATCTGAATCTATTCCAGGGCTCCGTCTACTATATTCCATTGCGTGATTCATTTATTTCTTTTGAAAAACTTAGTGGCTGTTCAAAATTTTGAAGTCCTAGAAAGAATCCTTTGTTCATTTACTAATAGTTTAATAGCTGTGTTTAATAGCCTCACATTAAATAGAATTTTATTACAAAATTTCATGTTATATAAAATTGTATGCTTTATCTATGATACCATTTTAAACTGTTTGAGAATTATAGCACACACAAAGCCAAAACTTCATATAACATTATTTTCTCTATAATCCTGCAAGGTAAAAATATATATTTCTCTTGGATAAAGTAATATATACTCAAAAGAGATATAAGGGTAATAGTTACTCTCCCCAACTAACAGAATTTTAGTTTATAAGTGTCTTTACCTTGATTGAACAGAAATTCATTTGAGGGCCTTTCATAAACTATAGCAAAGACATCAAAATTCACATAATGTTTTCTGCATTGTGTCTAGGCACTGTGATAATCACTAGAGAGGAAGAGAACAGGGTATGCTGAGACAAAGAATATAAGCATTAGTGGAGAAAATAGATATATAATGTGGTATTTAATATAAAATGCATGGACTGGCCTTGAAGCACACTAGGGTGTCCAGATTTATCATTAAGGCACTTGACCTAATCTGAAGATTTAGGGAGAAGGGCATCCCAGGGGCTTTGCCCCAAAGAAGTCTTAAAAGATAAATAAGAGCAGAAGTAAGAAATGCATTCCAGGCCCATCAAACCCACAATGCTCAGAAAACACATCATAGGCCAGGCATGGTGGGAGGCAGAGGCAGGCAGATCTCTGTGAGTTCAAGGCCAGCCTGGTCTACAGAGTGAGCTCCAGGCCAGCTGGGACTAAAGGGAGACCCTGTCTCAAAAAGACAAAAAAGAAAAAGAAAATACATTGTGTGTAGGGAGCCATAAGTAAGTTAAGGTGACCAGAATATAACACATGTGGCAAGGAGCAGGAGGAAAAACTTAAGAGACCCATACTGGCAGGTTTGTGCTGGCCTAGTTTCATTTTTATTTTATTTTATTTTATTTTATTTTATTTTATTTTATTTTATTTTATGAGTCTACTGGCCTGCATTATGTGAGTGCACCCATGTCTTGCAATGCTGGTGGAAATCAAAGGTCATTGAATCCCCTGGCACCAGACCAGAGGATAGTTGTTAACCACCATGTGGGTGCTGGGAATTGAACCATGTCCTCTCCCAGAGCAGCCAGTGCTCTTAACTGCTGAGTCAGCTCTCTAGTTCCAATGTATGTATGTATGTATGTATGTATGTATGTATGTATGTATGTGTGTATATAGATATATACATATATATTTGAAGTTTTGTGTATGTCAGAAAATACATCTTAATCATATTTAGACACCCTCACCCATCCACTCCTCTACATGGTCTCCCATCACTGGATTTCATACATTCTGTCATATGTGTTACAGCCTTTGGTATCAAGTTTGTATCCCCAGATGTCCATTGGTACAAGCTCTTCCCCTGGAGCCTGGTCAGCCTTTTTAGCTTCACTCGTTAAAAAACAACTCTCCTTTACCCAGCAGTGATCAGCTGCCAATATTTCCTCAGGTAAGTTTGAGGCTTCTTACTCATTTCCCCAGTTCTATCCTGAACATAGGACATACTTTAGAAACAAGAGTTGGGGCAATGGAGCTGGAGCTGACCTAGAAGCCCCCTCCCTGAAGACCAGCTCTCATAGTATCAGAAGATACTATATAAGTCGCTAAGGGTGAAAAGTAAACAGTGGTCCAACCCAACTATAAAGCTTAATGATCACAATGACCAGCATAACAAATTATCATAGAATGCCTTTGCCATGTATATGAGAATTACCCAGAAGTCACTTCATAGTTGTCTTATAATTATGATGCAGGAAATGGGTTTATATTTTCACACTCTTCCATCACTTTTCACCATTTATAGGGAAAATAAATTACATGGACATTTCTTTAGTATTATGTTAGAGAGACTCATTGTTAAAGAATGAGCAATGTGAAAGACGCTTGTACTCATAAATTATTGCTTATTGTCAAAAATGAAAAAAAAAGAAAAAAAAAAGAATGGGCAATGTGGCACATGCTTGTAATCTCCAGCACTTTCATGGCTGAGGCTTGAGGACTCCCATAATACAAGGTCATCTTGTCTATATGTAAGAACCAAGCTAGTCATGGCTACTCTGTCTCAAAAATACAAAGCCAAACAGATGAGCACCTTTGACATTTTTTTAAATACGTTGTTTGTTTGTTTGTTTGTTTTAATTTTATTTATTTTTGTATGTGTATGAATGTACTGTCTGCATGTAGGTTGGTGCATCTGTGTCATGCAATGCTGCGGAGGTCAGAAGAGGGTGTCGGATTCCCCTGGAACTGAAGTTAAAGACAGTTCTCAGCCAACATATGGGTGCTGGGGATCGAACCCGGGTCCTCTGCAAGAGCAGTCGGTGCTCTTAACTGCTAGGCCATCTCTCCAGCCCCAACATTTGACATTTTTATACTGAAGACTTACTCAGAAAAATATGAAGATATACTAAGATCAGTGGTGATGTCTTCTAAACCTGTGTGATATGGACTGTGTGCTAGATGGCTTCAGTTGCAAACTTGACACGTTTGGAGAAGAGAACTTCCGACTGGGGCATTGTCTCTGTGGTATTGTTCTGTGTTTCATTTCCCACCTTGGCTTTCCTTGATAATGGACTGTGAGCTATAAGCCAAATTATAAACCTTTTCTTCCCCAAGTTCCATTGTGGTCAGGATGTTTTCTCACAGCAACAGAAAGCTAATTAGAGAACAGAGTGACATAACTCACTATCATAAAGGTAATGGTAAATCCTTTACTTTTGCAATTTCCAAATGAAGAGCAGCAAATGCTTGGGACACACACATCTATGCACTCACGCACACACACACACACACACACACACACACACACACGCACGACAACAACAACAACAACAGCAACTACAACAACATTACATCCAGGGCTTTTAAAAATGATAGAAGTCCTAGAATGTTCTCAGGCAGCTGCAGAGCCCTGGAGCCTTCTAGTCTTATTCCCTTTCAAGGTCTAATGAGTATTTTCAGTCTTTGTAAAATGGAGGTAAATGAATGGAACTGAAATCACTCTGCACTGCAGGGAGCCCCTGACCTCAAGCCAGCTGCAATTTCTTTTTACTCAAATAGGACCTCTCCTTTCAAATTACCTATTCAACACATGTGTTCTTGACCATAATGATGTGCTCACGTTTTTGGCTCTCATGTGAAATGTGTCCTGCTCTTGGCATGCTGGGATAACTAAATAAATTTTCTTTCAAAAAACCAACTTTTCCCAAGCTCAATGCTTTATCTCAATTGGCATTCATCAACTTATTAGTGTCTGTGCCTATTCTGTTCTGTGCTGAGTACAGTTGTGAAGCAACAATAAAAGCCAAAAATCTAGCACTTGTTCTCATTGGGTTTATGATCAGCTTGGGAGACAAGACTAACATGCATGTAACAGTTAGAAAACAATTTCAGACAGTATATAATTAAGTGCTGAATGTAATACTGACTGTGAGCACACAATTCTTCACTAATTACCAATTGCTTTAAGGAATTAATTCTTAACTTTGGGGATTTCAATCACAATTTCTCTATAAGCATTAATTCTTGTAACCAGTAATTCAATTCATTTCAAAGAGTTACAAACACACCCTGGTTTAGCAAATTATCAGCATTGTTCTTAGAAATGTTTCTTCCCATTAAACAATTAATTTGAATCCTGATTGTTCTGACCTCCAGGGTCTTTGGAGGTATGCTTGCTTCTCAGACATAATTTAATTTTTCAAATGGAATATGGGCTGGAGGAAGACTCCTAGCCCTAAGGGGAAGGAATCTAGTTTCCAACCAGGAGTAGGGAATCAGCAGCATTTGCATCTGAAGGGCAGCAGGCCAACTCTCCCCTCAGGTAGGAAAGACAAATTTCAACACTTCACTTCTTTCTTTTCCATCTCCCTTTCTTCTATTTTATGTTCATTTTCTTCCCTCTCTCTGCCTTCCTTTGTTTGGGTTCTCTTCACACTGCTTCTGTTTTTATTTCAGTCCAGTTAGTACTGTCTGCAGGGCTTCTCAGTGACTCTCTGGGTGTAGGCAGAGGTGGCTATGGACCCTGATAACATTGTTGTTGGCATTTCCTGAAAGAGATTGAACCCAAGGCCTCAGGCATAGCAAGCCTGTACTCCACCAGTAAGTTGTACCCCAGTCCTGACCTTTGCTGTCTCCCTTGCATGCAAGTTGAGACTGTCCGGGAAACCATCATTTTTAGGGAGAACAGAGGCTGAGTCCATTTTTGGAATCTTTAGACAACTTTCATTGAACAACTACCTGTGCTAGGAAGACTGCAAACAATTGTTTTCAAATATGCTTCCCCAAGGGATCACGACATTCCTAGGAACTCTCTCAGCTAACCTGAACACTTTCCTGGGTCTACTCTGCTTCATCTCGAACCATGTGAAAGACCCTGGTAAATGACTGCAGGCACACAGAACCATATGCAAACCTGACCTTTTTTCCCTTTAAGACACAAATGACCACTAATATGTGTCCTAACACTTCTTCTCCTCTAAGTATAATGGTTGTTAATGAGGAGGGCAAGTTGTATCACTTTTTGAGCTTCAGTTTTCTCTTCTCAAAGAAAGTGAATTCTACGCAACAGACTGTTGAAAGAATGAATGTTCTGTGAGTGACTTGAGAAATTGTGTAGCTTTTCCATGCTTCAAGTTCTTCCTCTGTAAAACAATGAGAAAACTATGACATATCTCAAAGTCTTTAAATCAGAATCCAGTAATTTGAGTTATATACAAAATTAGCCCTCTGTGTGTGTGTGTGTGTGTGTGTGTGTGTATGAGTGTGTGTGGGGGATTCTGGTGTGTGTGTTTGAGTGTATATGTGTATGGTACATATGTTTCTGAATGTCACATACGTGTGGGCACACATATATGTATGCATATGGAGGCCAGAGGTTGATGTTAAGAGTCCCCCTTGATGCTCTCTACCTTATATATTGAACAGGCTCTCTCATTTGAACCCAGAGCTTTGCCAGCTAGGTTGCTACAGGAATCTCTTGCTTCTGCCTTCTGTGCTCTGACATTACAGGTGAGCCACCACATCTGCTTGGCAGACATGACTGCTGGAAATCTGAGGCTGGGAATCTGAGCTCCAGTTCACATGCTCATGTGGCAAGTACTTTACATATACAGCCTACCTTGCACACACCTGATGCATTATAAATTTAAATTGTCCTCTTTCTGGTTATTTGAACCTGGTAGAAAGTAAAATACCCAGCAGATATCCACCAGGAGTTAGTTCCTTTGATTTAATCCTTTCTTATTCTCTACATTAATCCAGCATTTCCTTCTTCCACTTGTATTTCTACACCCTGCCCACCTGTCTTCATATCTGACTACCTCCAATAGGCAGATAATAAAGGTGGCTAACACTAGAAGCTGCTAAGATGTTCAAGCTAGATCTCTGACCTACCCATGTGCTCAAAGTATGGCATAGATCATCAATGGAATAATATCATTTCTGAAATTGGAGGGCATTGGACATAAACCCTTCCCCTAAGAGTCTACACTGGTGCCCTCCTCTATTTTCTCTTTAAGAGTTTTTAATGTGTATGTTTGTGTCTGTGTGTAGGTGTCTGCAGAGGTTAGAAGAAGGCTTCAGAGGCTCTGGAGGTAGAGTTATGGGCAAATGGCAAGTGTAACTTTTCCTTTCCTTTTTTTCCTGCCCCATTTTCCTTGAAAAACTGTCCAAAGCCTGGATCCAACTCCTCTGGTACTCTGGGCTTTCTAACCTGTTCTCTGAAGACCCTCCTCCACTCACACCATCTGGCCACTTGTCTGCCTTGTAGCTGCCTGCCAGCTTCCGTCGTTGAACCCGCCTGCTTTCTCTGTTCCTCTTCTATATCCCCCGTCTCCTTGCAGCTACCAAGATTTACAGCTTGCCTGTCTTGGTGTTTTATCCTCTCAAACTCTAATAAAATTGTCCACAAGCTTCCTCCTGAGTCATTTTCTAAATTCTTTTATTAATGAGATTAAAAATACTAAAGAAAGAAGCTCAGTTTCCCCACCAACAATACGTTCCAGGCTCTTATAAATCTCAGCAAGTTGCACCAAAAGTAATCTCAAGAAACCCTCAAGAACATCAAATACTGATCACAATAGTAGAAAAGAATGTTTCCTTCTAACACACTTTTGCAGGTGGCTGTGCTCTATGAGATCTGGTAGGCTGTATTTTTCAGGCATTTTGATTTGATAAAAACAAAAATATCTGAATATAGTCGAAATAACTTAGAAAGTGAAAATGGAGATGAATGGGTTTGAGGAAATTTGCCCTTGCTTGTTTCTGCATGTCAGTAGAAACCGAAATATGGAAATAGATGGATAAGATGCTTTTATTCCCTAATGCAGCCCTACTATATCAACAACATTTAATTTTTCTGCTTGGAACAGATTATACTAGAGGTTTGGGGCCTTAGCAGCTTTTAAAGTGTTAAGAGAAAACAATCAGTGTGAGGCAGCCAAGCAGAGGAGACAGTTCAGTTCCCTGTGACCTCCATCTGTTTGGGGTTATATGCACATCCCTTTTGTAAGAATGCACTTAGCAACCTAATTCTTTTACTTGCCCTTACTATGCACACAACCCCTGTCCAAACAATGTACCTAACAACTTCTGAACCTTGTCAACATTCCCCAACTACAGCAGGCTACATATACTCCCATACCTGAATAATGCTTAAGTATCCCTGCCCCTGGCAATAACTTTAGATCCTTTTTTAAGTGTAATCCCAAGATATCTGGGTATGAGGAATAGAAGGGCTAATCTGGCCTGAACTGCTTTGGGGTGCTTGCACAGTAAGGCAAAACTGTGTAATCACTTAAGGAGAATCCCCCATTTATGATCTTATGCATATGCATGATTGGGCATATATATGAATAACATCAGATGTATTATGGTAGGTACATGTTCAGTAGAGAAGCAATCATATAACCTACTCTGATCATTGAAATAGAACCATCCAATATACACCCATTAGAAACCAACCTCTCTTAACCTTAGGCACAATAAAATGAGATCTTAGGCTCTTGAATGGGTTCCCTCATATGGCCTACTATCAGTCTTGACAGCATAGCTCTCTTTAACCTGGAATATTGCTTAGCTCCAAATAAAAATTGATGTCTCTCCACACACAGGAGGCACAGAGAGCAAACTGGAAGTGAGACAAGGATACAAACTCTCAGCGTGCCCCCCAACCCCCGCCATGGCATGCTTCCTCCAGCAAGGCTGCACTTGCTACAGGTTCTATAACCTCCCCAAGGCGGCACCACCAGCTAGGGTCTGAGTGTTCAAATGCATGAGCCTGTGGAGCACATTTCTCATTCAAACTACCACAAAGGCCAAGAATCTGGAAACAGCCAACCCAGCCCCAGCTACCGATTCCAAAAGCATACCATAAAAATAAAAGCCATAAAATCACAAGCAACAGAGTAGGAGAAAGGAAATATTTTATTTTTAAGTATATTTTATTTATTATTTTTAATTAATGCACATGAGTGCTTTGCCTGCAGGTGTGTGAGTGCACCTGTGTCATATAATGCCCACAAAGGTCAGAAAAGGATGTCAGACGCCCTGTAACTGAAGTTACTGATGGTTGTTAGCTACCATGTGGGAGGTGGGAAAGAAACCTAGGTCCTCAGCCAGTGCTCTTAACCACTGAGCCATCTTTTCAGGTCCAGAAGGGAAAAATTTAAACAGCAATAAAAAAAAATTGGCAAAAGTAATTCTTCATTCATTGATAACTACTCTAACAAAAATGATTTTGACTTTGAGCATTAGAATTAGTTACTGATCATCATCAACTTTATTATTATGGGATCACCTAAGAGACATACTTCTGCATGTGTTTCTGAAGGTTTTTTATTTTCACAGAGGATTATCTGATTAAGAAAGATCCACCTGAAGCATGTGGCTCTGCCTCATGAGCTAGAATTCCAACCAAAGAAGAGGGGAAAGTGAGAAAGCCAGATGATACCGACATCTATTCTCTGTTTTCTGACTGCTGCACAATGTAACAAGCTCCCTCAAGCTCCTACCATTATGCTTTCTCTGGCATGGGGGACTGTTTCCCCTCAAACTGTGAGCCATATTGTCTTCCTTCATTAATTTGCTTTTGGCAAGTAATCTGTTACATCAATAAAAAATGTAAGTAGTACAAGCACATTCCCAAATTGTCTAAATGAGTGGCAAAAACTCAAAGCACAATTCCTAGTAAGTCTTCTACCCTTCTTACAGTAATATTTGTGGAAGTAATTTCTTTTTTAAATTAATTTATTTTTCACTTAGCATAATTGCTTTGAGTTCCATCCATTTACCTGCAAAGTTCATGATGTCATCTTTCTTTACTGCTGGATAGAACTCTATTGTGTAGATGTACCACACTTTTGTCATCCACTTGTCAGTTGAGGGGCATTTGGGTTGGTTCCAGCTCTTGGCTACTGTGAAGAGAGCTGCAATAAACATAGATGTGCATGTGTCTTTGTAGTAGGATGAGTCTTGTGGCTATATACCCAGGAGTGGTATGGCTGGATGAGATGGTAGGCCCATTTTGAGTCTTTTAAGGGTTCTGCACACTGCTTTCCACAGTGGTTGTACTAGTTTACATTCCCACCAGCAGTGGATGAGTGTTCCCCTTTCCCCACAACCTCTCCAGCATTTGTTGTCTTTTGTTTTCTTGATCTTAGCCAGTCTTATCAGAGTGAGATGATATCTTAGAGTGATTTTAATTTGCATTTCCTTAATTATTAAGGATATTGAAACAAACGGGAATGGTTTCCCTCATTTATGGATGCTAGCACCAAATCCCTCAATTGAAAGGCAAGCTGAGCAAGTTATTGTTATATTTCTTTTTATCTGAAAGCAACTGTGATGTTATAATGTGAATCTCTTAATGGGCCCTAGAATTAACTTACCACTTACTTTCAGACATGGGTAGAATGTATATATTCACATTTTAGAGTAATATAAAATTAAAGGGAAAATGTGAATTCCTAAACATATTTCAGAGTTAATATACAGTTTATTCCTGGAGGATATAATTCTGGTATATATATGATATGTATATAAGCATATTTTGGAGCAATATAAATGGGAGGGAGGAACAACAACATAAGGACTGAGTCAAAGAACAGACTGATACAGTTAAATTTTTCCCTAAAACAATAGACCTATGCACAGAAAAACTTTTTAAAAGACTGAGGGAAAGATGCAGGACATGTATGACAGAATGCATGAACTGGTGTGGGGGGGAAGGAGAATATGTCTAAATTGAACTAAAAAATGATGTATGAAATACACAAATCATCAACAAAAGCATTACACTAAAAATTAATTTTTTTTTATTTTATGGGTATGAGTGTTTTGTGCACATGACTATAAGGGTGTATTAGTCACTTTTCTGTTGCTGTGATAAAACACCATGACCAAGGAACTTATAAAAGGAAGAGTTTATTTGAGCTTATGATTGACGGTTCCAGGGAATTAGAGTCCATTGTGGTGGGAGGCATGGTGGCTGGAGACTAGAGCAGCAAGCCGAGGGTCACATCTTCCAAAGAGCACAGGAAGCAGAGAGAGAGCAACTGGAGACCACGAGGCTTGTTAAAACTCACTAAGCCTGTCCCCAACAACTCACTTCCTCCAGCACGGCCACACCTTCTAAGACCTCCAAAAACAGTGCCACCAACTGGAGACAAATGTCTGAATACTTACAGCTTATGAGGAACACTCATTCAAACCACCACAAAGGGTATTTGTGTTAATACAGTAACTTGAAAGGCCACAAGAGGGTGTCAGATGCCCTGGAACTGGAGTTAGAGGTGACTGTTACATGCCATGTGGGTGTTGGAAACCAAACCCAGGTCTTCTGCAAGAGCAACCAGTGATTGTAACTGTTCAGCCATTTCTTCAGCAACTGGAGAAGCCATTTCTTTCCAAAATGAAACTCATCAGCACCCAAATTACTTAAGTTATAATAATGATAATGATAGCTAACATGGATCTAGAGCTTACTTATTTTTAGACATTTTCCCAAATACGTTTCATGTATTATTTCATTAGATCGATGTATGTGATCTCATTTAATCTTATCACTTTCTAATGGACCAGAAATATACCTATTTCCATTTTACTAATAAAGAATTTTGTTCAGAGATGAGCTAGCTTGCTGAAATTCACTCAACTAAACAATTCTACTATAAGGGTAGGAAAGGCAATTCTGAAGGCTCTTGGCATTGAACTTGAAAGCAAAGGAAACAGGTCCACGTTCACAAACATCAGAAGTTATCTAATTTTTACATCCTACAGTGGTTAAGTGTTTTAGTGCCCTTTGAAATAACCACCTCCTTATTTACAAAGACATTTAATTCTTCTCTTAGGAGCTCAAAACTTTGAAAACTTATAAAATCTGTGCTGTACCAGATCCCTCCAATCATTCTTGTAAACCAGGTCTTTTCACAACTGACAAGATCAGAGTACAATTTGCTCATTCTTTTCCTTTCACAAAAGAACAAGGCAGTGGACTGGTTTATTCAATAGGTACCATGGCCTTCAGATTCCTCACTGCCTTCTGGTTATCAAGAAAGTTAATCATTAGCAAGCTCTTGGCTCTCGAAGACAAAAGTCACCTTGTTCCAAGGCCCCTGCTGGTAAAAAAAAAAAAAAAAAGTAGGAGAAAATGGTAGTCATATTCTGAACAAAAGTGTGTGTGTGTGTGTGTGTGTGTGTGTGTTTGTGTGTGTGTGTGTGATACAGGAGTAGGAAGATCATGCCATAGGACAAATGTGGAGGTCAGATGACAAGTTTGTGCAGTTGGCTCTGTCTTTCCACCTTTATGTGGGTTCTGGGACTTAAACTCATGTTGTCTGGCCTTCATTGTTAAGCAGTGAATGGTTTTACCCACTGAGCTATCTCATGGAGCCCCCAAACTCTTAATTCTCTATAATAACACTGACACCAAGCCAAACTTTACGGAAGTTGTACAATATTGGGGAAAATGAGGAAGAATGAGGAGAAAAGAGTAAGTACTTAAGAGCTCTAAAGAAATACACTTCAGAATAGATGACTAACTCTTCTAAAGCTGAATGAAGAGCTAGTCCAATATATTGAGTACTCCATTGCTGGCTTTAAAGGCTGCTGAGGCAGTCTCTGGAGGAGAAATATCCAACCATACAAGATCTTCAAGCTGCAGAGCTATCACCTCATGGTATACTTTCATGTCTAATCTGCACTAGAGTAAAACAAGGACACAGTCCACAGATCCATTTACATGGAGATATGGAGAAAGATAGAGAAGCAAGGGAAGGGAGATAATAAAATTAGAAACTTCAGGGGCTGGTGAATTGGCTCAGCAGTTAAGAGCAGGGCTGATCTTTCAGAGGACTTGGGTTCAATCCCAAGCACTTACATGGTGGCTAACAACTGTCCATAACTCCAGTTCCAGGCATCTGATGCCTTCTGACATATGTGGGCATTGCACAACATGGGTACACTTACACATGTGCATGCAATACATTCATACACATAAAAAATAAAAAGAAAAGAAAAAAATAAATAAAAATAAAAGTAATAACTTTTCTAATAGAAACTTTAGAGAAAGGCATTCATTTGTCAGAATAACTTTCATTTGGAGAATGCAAACTCATTTGCATGTGATTTTGGGGAAAGGGACTGTCTTAAAGCCAACTGGATAATAAATTGTGTTTCTATAAAAACTAAAGTAGATGGGCGTGGTGGTGCATGCCTTTAATCCTAGCACTCGGGAGGCAGAGGCAGGTTTATCTCTGTGAGTTCAAGGCCAACCTGGTCTACAGAGTGAGCTCCAGGCCAGCTGGGACTTAAAGGGAGACCCTGTCTCAAAACAAACAAACAAACAAAAAAACTAAAGGAAAAGTAATCATGGAAGTCTTTACCATTTTCAAAGAACTCTTGGCTTTGAACATACAGACTTGCATGGAATTCATAGATTCTAAGGGAAATTCAACTTAGAGATCCAACACATTCTGATGAATTAGGAGAAAAAAAAAATCCTATGTAGCAAAAAGAATGAAATAAGAAAGCTGACAATGTATGAATGTTACAGTAGCAAGTAGCCCCATAAGATTAACTGAACAAGACTAAACTCTCTGTTGGAAAGACCCACCTTTCCTGTTGCACTAGTCAATCACCTGGTCATAGGCCCACCACTAGGAAGGAAGCTTCACCTTAAGTCATGCTAAATAGATGGGTACACTACCTAGCATATTAATGAGGGAATGAACTTTTTCCCCTCTGTAATCCCACATTCCAGTGCAGTGCTTCCGGACCTGCCACAGACATGAGGGTCTCTGCTTTCTAAAGAATTCACAAAAGCGCAATCTCTCTTTCTTTACCACTTTGAGCTGCTCTAACAACTTGTACTTCTTCCTTTCCCCCACCATGTGACTCCCAATCTGCCATGCAGGGTCTAAACTTGCACGGATTCCTGGGGTTTTTGTTTGTTGTTTGTTTTTTTCTTCACTTCCTCAAGATAGCTGCAGAGATTACCAACTTGACTGCCCTGAGTATTTTCCTTTAAATTTTAATAAAAGTGTCCTAAAGCTTACATTTGGGTCCATTCTTAAATTATTTTACGAATGAAACTAAAGACCCTCTAGGGGACGCTCTTTCTCCTGTTTCATGAACACACTTGACTATTGATCCTATAAGCAATACTATAAAGTGTTTTAACTGATGACTATCATGGTGTATGAAATAGCAGGCAAAGTAGCAGTACAGATAAGTAAAAATGTCACTTGTGTCTTAAATGACTGTTCTCCATGGAGTGGGGACTGGGTTTGCACCAAGGTCAATTGCTTCAATGACATGGAAAGTGTATGTATCACACACCACTCTTCTTGATAAAGAGGAAATGCCTCTTTCAAATGGACAACTTTATGTTATCTCCTTTGGAAAAAGTGATTACATTTGAGTTTTATATTATGGGTGCAATGAAGCCAGAATTTACTGCCTGAATAATAGATCAAAGCAAATCAGAAAGTAATTAGTTGATAGAGCAAAGGGCTGCTTATCTGAATGACTTGGTTTATGCAATATAAAGGAACAGGAAACCCTTGACTGCTATAGTTTTTGAAATAAAGAAGAGAAAAGCTATAGAGAATGGCAGTTTGTCAGTAGGGTGGAAACCAACTACATCTATTCTTTTCTCTTGCAAATTAGTTCCTTTTCTTCGCTGGTACTAAACTTTCTAATCTGAAAATCCATTTCCCTTCATTGCGTGTGTTTCCCTAGAGGCTGCATATTCATTTTCTGGATATTAGATACCCTATTTACCACAGCCTGGAGCCTGGAGACATTTGCCTTGCGGGGGTTCTTTTCCCCTCCCTTTTCAACACAGAATTTTATAGTGAAAATTACTCGTAAAGAAAGTGAGTGACAGACTCCTGTTGTGCAGCCAGAATCACTATGCGTTTAAACTTTATGTTATTATTTAGCATATGAAATGCCCACTCTATCATCATCATAGGTAACTTCTCAGGGGGTAGCAGAGCGCTGGGCTTCAGAAGGACAGGGTTTAATATTAGGTTGAAAATGGTTAACAACAGGCTGAAGTCCTAAGGAAAACACATTTAGAAAGCCAACCAGAGGTATATTTTATTTTAATGAAAAAGAATAATGAAAAGCCCTCTGCAGGGAAAGCAAATTTGACAAGGTTATTTAAACATATATGCATGCTTTAATATTTGAAGTGTATTTTTTTAATAATAGGATTTAATCTAATTTGCAAATTCAATTTGCAGGGTGGCTGAAAGATAGTCTTACAAAGCAGCAAAATTTTGCCAACTCTGAGTTTAGAATAGATTTTAGGGTATTTCCTTTTGATAGGGTATTAAAAAAGGATCAACTTGACCTCTTGTCATAAGACAAGACTCTGAAGGTCAAAATGTGAAATGAATTATCTAAGGGTAAGAAGCTAGCAAGCAGAAGCAGCTTTATCAGAGACATGTAATGAACACTTAAGTAACATAACAGTAACTTTACATTCCTTATCTCTAATCTGGATTCTGAGTTTGGAACATTGTGACTGCCAGTTGGCACTGAAAAGGTAAATCAAAGGAATAATGTAGCTCATGGAAGGCCACACAGCTGGAAAATGTTAGGTCCGGGTTCAGAGGAAAAGCCAAGATGGCACAGACTGAAAGGACCCGCGCTTCTTTTCCGCTCAGGAGCTTGCGTTTGTCTGAGAAAATCACCAGATGGAGTTCCAGATTCCCAAGGAGACCTCGGGATCTGAGAGCCACTTTCAGGCCCCTGAATTGGCCTGATTGGCCAGATTCCAACATGTCACCATCGCCCCTCCCCTGACCTATAAAAGCCCCTTCCCCCTCCGAGACATGGGCTTTCTCCTGGTCCTCCACCCCAAAGGGTCATGGATTCGCCTGAGAGAGTGTATTTCCCAGAATAAATGCCTGCCTTTGTTTACTTTTAATTCGGACTGATTTGGCCTTTATCTCCTGTCAGATGTCTCGTAGAAAACATCAAGCACAGGTGCTGCCTGTGTTGTGATACAGGGTTTGCCCTTAGCAGCTCTGTAGAAGAAGGGAGAGCTTTCTGCTGCCTGCCACCAGGTCATCATCCCCATAAACCAGGACTCGGAGGATTTCGCCAGCCTATCTGCCAAGCCTGTGCTATAGGCTGGCATATTTCTGGTTGCTGATACTTGAATAAAAAAAAAAAAAAAATCCTGAAGAGAATCTCTTACCTAGAGGAAGACCCACCTTTTCAGTTTTGCCTGATCACTTGGTGGTGAACGTTTCCTGCCCAGAATCCCCACGCTCTAGCGCAGTGCCTCTGGATGGGTGCACAGACATGTGGCTCTCCATGAGTCTTGCCTGCTTTTATGAAAAGCACAGGCTCTCTCTTATCTCTTTTCTAACCCTGCTTTCCCTAACACTTTGGGCTGTCTATCCTAAGATCTTCTATTTCTTGACTTTCTCTCTAAATCTTCCTTCCCTTCCCTTTCCTGCTTTGTGTCTATCTGGCCTCCATACAGCCCTAAACCACCAAGGTTTCATAGATTTTTCTCCTTCTCCCCTCCATTCTCCTCCACAAGGCAGCTGCACAGATTTATAGCTTAACCTGCTCTGAGGATTTTTCTTCAAATTCTAATAAAATTGTCCTAAAATTTCTGATTGAGTCAAGTCTTAAATTCATTTATGAATGAGACTAAGGATCATAAAGGGGGGGGACCCATTCTCCCTTATATCACTTAGATTCAGACCTTTGACTTGAATTTTGACCCTACCCTATTCCCCAATTTAGTCCTAACCTCTCCAGATAACATAGATTCTATTTCCCTTGAGTCCCAATTGGGATAAATACTAATTCTTTCCTCCTTCAAGTCCAGTTCCTGAGATTCCAGTTAAAGTCAGTGGACTAGGCCCAGAAGCAACTTAGGTACAGGCCAAATGGAAATCAAACCTGTCCAACTCCAAATCAGGCAGGCAGGTGATGCAAGTGTGTATGGTTGAAAGCACTAAATGAGGGCTTATTGAAAAGGAAGACTTTGGGACAAATCTGGTGGCCTAATGACTTGGGTATCAATATTTATTGTGCCACAAGAAGTGGAACATAGCTCAAGGAGAGCAGACGCTACTGCCCTGGAAGCAGTATCCGACTGATTAAAGCCAGTCTACCGGAGCATGGTCCATAGCCTCCACGGAACTGGGACAGGCATAAACAGGGGAGCTAAGGAACGGCTTGACCCATCAACCCACCTGAAACCTGCTGTGATTCTTCACTCTTCTGCAGCTTGCGCCGTTGCTGATCTCCATCTTACTGGAAGCAATAGGCAGGCAAAGGCTTGAATTAGGCTTTAATCCCCTCGGTTCTGAGCCAACTACTTACCACTATAATTAGCTTGCTTTAGCTTTCGGAGTTTTATTCCTGAAACAATATATCTCAAAAGGTTATTATGAAGAATAAAAGACAATTTATAGCCATGATTCCAACTCTACTGTCCTGTAGTAAACTTACTATGCTCAACCTTAACCAATGAACCACTGAAGCCCAGTAGGAACACAGGGGTAGCCTCATATAAATTTTTCTAGAATCTAGGATTAATTCCTATGTAAAATTAGACCTATATGTTCCAACTCAAACTCATAATCAACATGTAAGCCTGAACACTGTCATTACCATACCACATATAATGAAAATATGGGAACTCCCAAAGAAACAGAAATGTGGGAATGCACACCTAATAAAGATAATGATTAATTCTTGGGTAAATTGGTTGAGAAATTAATTATGGACAAATTATGAACAGTCCAAAGGCTAAACAGCTAATAAAGAGCCAAATAATTCTCTGTCCTAATCAATTAAATTTCTCCTTATTTTAAAGAAGATACATTAAAGCATATATATATATATATATATATATATATATATATATGAATGTATATATATGAATGACCCATTGGGTATAATTTGCTCAAGGTTTTGGCAATTGTTTGTTAAAAAGTTTCTTTAAAAACAAGTATTAGTAGAAAGAATTATCAAAGGATGAAGGGAAGAATGCTCTATGAGCTTATAAGCTGCTATGACACTCTACCACAGAAAGCATGTTAGTAAATAGCAGAACTGAGAGAGAAAATGGTGGTTAGACACTGTTAGTTTGAATGAGAATGTCTCCCCCCAGGCTCCAAGTATTTGGAAATTTTGCCTCCAGTGGGTGGAGCTGTTTCGGAAGTCTTGACAAGATGTGGCCATGCTGGAGGAAGCGCATCTTTAGAGTGGGCTTAGGGAGTTCTTTTCAGCCTTTCTGGATTTCTAGTCATTCCCTCCTTCCTCTACCTGCTGGGAGATGTAAGCACTTAGCTTCTGCCCCTGCTCCAGCTACTTCACCATGCATCTCTGCCATTACAGACTCTAGTCCTTCTGGAATCTGGACCCAAACGCAAGCAAGCAAGGGAAATAAACTCTTCTTTCTATAAATTCCCTTGGTCATGGTGTTTTATCACAGTAACAGAAAAACAACTAATATAGATTCCTTGGGATCTGGCATTGTTCAATATGCAAGGCTCCCACTTTATCTGGAGTTTCACTTTCTATAGTTTTGAGGACCTGCAGCTATACAAAGTCTAAAAACAGAACACAGAAAATCCCCAAATATAAAATTTATAAATTTTAAATTCCATGTTTGATCATATAATAAAACCTTGTATATTTTCATTCCTTTCCTCCTGGGACATGAAGTGTTTGTTTTTCTAGTATATCAATCTCTTCACAAATATCTATTACCACCAACTTCTTTTCTTGAGTACTAGAATTACAGGTATATGTCCCTACATCTGATTTTATGTGGTTCTGAGAATTAAATTATGTTTTTTTGCATGTTATAAGCAGCCAACTAATTGAGCTATATCCCCAGCCCTGTATTAGCCATTTAGAAGTCATTTGGACTTATTAGATCACCATCATAGTATTAATACTTGTGTTTAACCCTTATTTTACTTAATTGGGATCCAAACTTTTATCATAGTTGATTGTTATAAATGATTTTTTTTATTATTTGGTGTTACTAAGCTATTAAACTTTAGCAGAGATACACATGAAAGAGAAAAAAACATAATGTCCGTAAGTTCAATACTATCACCAGGTTCACTTCAAGTTCTGCGATGTCTCCTTCGTAGGCAGAGATTATGTATAGTGGATTTAATGAAGAATAAAAGGAGAAGCAGCCCAAGTAGGTAGGGACAGAGTCTGGCTGTCAAGTCTTCCAATGACTCTAGGTAAATGGAAGAAATCAATCAGGACAGGGAAAGTCAGCACATGGGTTCAGTGTTTGGGGATTTCAGCAAAAATAAAAGCACTTAACATTCAACTGATGCCAACTGTCATACCAGAAGAAATTAGATCAAGTTTGTCTGTAATCTCTTCTAGGAAATGAGCTGGTTAGCAGAAGATCTAATGTCTATACCAATACATAAGAAGCAAGAGAAGAATACATTCATATCATAAAATAGTAGTTTAAATGTAAAACTTTACAGGTTATTTATGAATCTTTATAAAATTCTAACAATAAAGACAATAATGCTCATTGACATGAAAACAATTCAATATATTGTATTTTTCTCTTTCAAGAATGATTATATTCGAAGATGCATTTATAAAGAAACATAAATCACTATATTATAAAGCAAGGTCATCAAAAAGAGACTGGACCTGAATGAAGTTCTCACTTGTGTTTGCCGGACAATCTTGTTACCTTGCATTGCCCTTAGCCTTACCAACCTGGACATAGATTAGTTAAATGAGTTCGAATTTGCTTTAGTTCAGAAATTTTGGGGGTGTTTGTTTTGTTTTGTTTTGTTTTTGTTTTTTGAGACAAGATCTCCTTTTTAGTCCCAGCTGGCCTGGAGGTCACTATGTAGACCAGGCTGGCTTTGAACTCACAGAGATCCACCTGCCTCAATAGTTTTCACTTTCATAAGTGCATCAAAACTTTCAGGAATTTCTGGACTTTGGGAGAGATAGGCTGGCATGATTTCCTTCCTGTTTTCTAACCTGGCTTCTCTGTGATATTTTGTGTATAAGAGCCAGGTAAACAAAAGCAGCACGAGAAAGCCATGTATCCCCTCCCCCTCACCCGACCGTGTATCCCCTCCCCCTCACCCGACCGTATATCCCCTCCCCCTCACCCGACCGTATATCCCCTCCCCCTCACCCGACCGTAATCAGCTGTTCCCCCAAACTGCCGAATGCAGAATGCACCGGAACTCCTTCAGAGCCTCATGTCCCTTGGAAAGTTTTAGTTTGCTCAACCTGGCTATGGCCGTAGCATTACTTTTGCTTTTACATATTCTTCTTCCCTTCATGAAGAATGAAATTTTCTCTCCCTTTCCTGAACCTCAGCAGGCTTTGGTTGTTACACGCAATATGTTAAAACAAAAATGTGATGTTGATGCAAGTTTTTCTGGCTCTCCATTGTGGGTTTCTCTTACTGCCAACCCAGCCACAGTATTGTGAGAAAGCCCAAAGGCCCGAGGAAGCACGGAGCTTTTCCCACCGCAAGCCCCGCCCAATCTTGTCATCTACGTTCCTCATTGATTGGTAGCTATGCAAAGAAAGACATCAAACTCCATCTCTCCGCACTGGGGCTGCCCACTCATATCTGCTCGGTCAGCAGTGACCTGCCCCTGGCAGACCTTGCCAGCACTGCAGAAAAGAGAGCCAAGAAATGCAATTGCTGCTATCGGCTGGTGTTTGGAATTGGTTTCTTGCACCACATTTATAACAGAAGCAACCCTCTTTCATCAGAGCCACACGTATTTCTGAACAGATCTGAGAAGAACATCCCTCATTTCACACAGTTCTTTGGACACCCAGTCCAAGGGTAAGCTTCCCAAGTGCTCAAGTACTATGCATTCCTTCTTAATAACAGGCTAACTTCTACTTTAGATATTTCCAGACTTGAGGCAACTGAAGAACCTGGCTAGCATATTCAGGATACAAGCCTGAATTTTTCCCTATCAGATGCCTTTGATGCATGTATTTTGGTTCTTGGGAACAGATCCCTAAGGTTGGTTGGAGACATGGGGGAGCAACCAGGCTGTCATTTCAGATAGAGCATGAAGATTGATTTAAAATACCACCTCAGGCCAGATATACATTATATACATTATATATAATATATATGGATAGGACTATGTATATATATATATATATAAATATATTATATTATATATATATATATTATATTATATATATATATATTATATTATATATATATATATTATATTATATATATATATATTATATTATATATATAAATATATATATATTTACATTATATATAATGTATATGGATAGGTCTATAAATGATAGAGAGATGATAGATAGATAGATCACAGGTAGATGATAGATGATAAATAGATAGATATCACTTCTGAAAGAGAATCATTTAGAAGGTTGTGTTTTCATTCTCTGTCATGCAGTGTCATTGAAAGACAGCTTAAAGAGAGAATTTTCCTGTCAGAAATGTACTTTATGGGGTTACGAGGCTACAATAGAAGATTGTAGGAATTTCATTGTCTTTTACAAACACCACATCTAATCAACCTAATATTTACTGAGAACAAAATGAGAGGGCTATACAAAATAAGCATTTAAGATTTCTAAAACTATAAAAAGAAATGATCTAGGGGCTGGAAAGATGGCCTAGCGGTAAAGAGCTCCTACTGCTCTTGCAGAGGACCTGGGTTCGATCTCCAGCACCCACATGGCAGCTGAGAACCGTCTTTAACTCCAGTTCCAAGGGAATCTGACACCTTCTTCTGACCTCCACGGCATTGTACGACACAGGTGCACCAACCTACATGCAGACAGTACATTCATACACATAACAAAATTTAAAAAAAAATTTAGAAAAAGAAATAATCTAGAGGATGCTAAACCAGGTAATTAGAAAGGAACTGAAAATCCATTCCAAGTGAGAAATCTACATGAGATCACAACCCCTTCAAAAACGTGTGATGTCTAAAGACTATATGTAATCATCAGTTATCACTTGATATTACACCTGTCCTTCATAGCACAAGGCTATCTAACACTCAAAAATATTGCATTAAATTTTTGCTTAAATCAAATATTCAGAATTGGTCACCAATGCAATAATTTTCTATTTTTTCCTTGTTAATGTAATTCCACTAAAGCAAAGGAAAAATGGAGTGCTGTGTATTAATAATATGAATAAAATTAGGAAAACATAACAAATATGTGTCATATAATATCACGTGAGTTCCTTTAATAGTTCTTCTTGAGCTATGTTTGGTTTTATAATCTGTAAGGAGCTATGCTGTTTTCCATTGTGATGTTTACTTACAGTACCTATGGCTTCCAGCTATTTAAAACTCAGAGGCACCACTTACAGTACCAACTCCTGACAGCCTCTCACTTCATCCTCACAACCTTTTGAGGCAGAAATTATTATTTATTATCTTCAGATAAAACTGAATTAAACAACTTGCCCAACATTCCAAAGCTGGTAGAACCAGACATATGTTTAGAAAAACTTTGCTTCTAAATACCGATAAAATCCTCCTACAAGCAGCCTTGTGAACTACAGCATCAAAGCGGCTAAGCTTAAAGTGTCCTTCATACCACAGTTTACATACGGACACTACAGCTCAGTCCAATTTTGTTTTATCCTCAGTTCTCTTGCAATCTCCCAGAAAAAGAAACCAAGTGCCTCTTCTGTCCTAGCTGTGGGACAGGGCATTCTTCCACAGTGTTTTTGATTCCCTTGTATATTATAACAGTGACATCCAAGTCAGGAGTTAAGGGGCATCAGGGAAGAAATTTGATCATGAACAAAATCCAAAATCTAAGAAATTAAGCTTAGCTCATTCAGCACGAGGAACTGAACCCACTTAAAAATTAAGGCATGGTGATGCACACGTGTAATCCCAGCTCTGGGGAGGCTAGTCAATCTAGCTGAATCAATGAACTCCATGTTCAATGAGAGACATCATCTCAAAAAGAAGGGGGGTGATGTAGCTAGACAAGTTACAGGACAGGAGAACCTAGTACTGGTTTTCTATTAAGTGATTATTGTATGAACCTACTCATAATGGCTTATTGTTATACCCATAGATTAATGCATCTCAGAACTCCCGCCAGAGATGATGATGAGCACAGAAACCCCTAACTGAACAATGTGCATAGAATAAGAGGCTGCAGAGTGCTTATCCCTAAATAGGACACCTATATCAAAGCTCAGAGACCATTGCACAAGGGTAGTCAGAAATATTTTAAGAGCCAGAGGTGGTAGATGACCACAAAACAAAAAACAAAACAAACAAACAACAAAAAAAATAGAGGTTTCCAGATAGCTGGTCTGTTACTCATGTGAACTCACAGCAATGGTGACAGCAGGCACAAGTGCCATACAAACTCAAACCAGAAAAAAAACAAATCCCAATATAAACATGAGAAAGTGGGTAAGAAGCTCCAACCCTAAGGAGATTATGGCAACACATTGCCGCTCCGAGGACCAGAGAGAGTCTCCTTCAAGAATGGGACTTTTGTGTAATTAAACTGGTTGCAGTGGATGGGCCCACACCGAAGGACATTTACAGACAAAATTAGAAGACTCTGTAGGAGATAAATATACATATATATATATATATATATATATATATATATGTATATATATATATATATGATTTCAACTTCTGGCCTCCATATGCACACCCACATACATACACATGCTCACTCACCTGTGAACACATGTACATACATATACAGGACTATACATACACACAAGTACAAAAAGCAGTATTTCCAAGTCAACGCTTGCTGTAGCCACACCTTGTACAACCCTGCCTCCCTCCAACTTTCTCTCATTCCTATTTAATATTCTGAACAAGATATTCAAAATATGCTCAATCCCAATCCAATAAACGATACCATATTTCATTTCCCTTTTATTTAAAAGGTCAGGGAATTGGATTTTAGGAAAGTAATGGTGACCACATTCCAAACCTTTGTGTAGAAGTCAATCGCAAAATCACCAATTGTCAGTGTGCCCCTATCCTTGGTGCCAGAGACTCCAAATCAATGTAAATGTACATAGCAATTTATCAAGGTGTGATCATTGAGTCTTAACACTGCTGGTTATCCAGAAAAGTCTTTAATAAGTTATTTGCTCTAATGATTAAAAGTTACATGATTTGATTTGCTCTTGAGAAGAGAGGGTAGCTAATCCTTAGACTATATAACTAACAACACAAACTCACAGAGATCATGAAACATTCTTCACAGATTTTGCTGGGCCTATAACTTAGCCCAACTTTTTTTTTTTTTTTTTTGTCTTTTTGAGACGGGGTCTCCCTGTAGCCCCAGCTGTCCTAAAACTCCCTTTGTAGACCAGACTGGCTTTGAACTCACAGAGATCCATCTGCCTCTGCCTCCAAAGTGCTGGGGTTAAAGGCCTGTGATATTTGCAGTGATACCTTGCATCCCTTTCCATTAACAAACACTCAAACCCTTTCCCTCTGTCTCTGTACTGGACTTGGACATGCTTTAACCAATAAAATGTGGCAGAAGTCACAAGGCCTAGGCCTCAAACGACTAGTTTCTACTTTTACTCTGAGGACTCACTCCAGCTACTGAGAAAAACAGTGCAGGCCCAACTGCCCCATAGAAACGATGGACCCAGCCTTTTACCATTCCATAAAGACCTAAGACATGAGCATGAAGAAGCACTAGGCCCTCCAACTGCTTCCTGGCTGAGCCTTTATTTAAATAAAGATTAAGTATGAGGCTAGTTAGAGCAGCAAGAGAATTCCACAGAACAGGTCATGACTTGAAGTCACTAAAGTTTGAGATGCTTTACTATCAAGTGAGGGATTATCATTGCAATGCAGTGAATGAATCCAAATATAAATGTCAAACTTATTGTCCTTCCCTCCAAATGTCACTAATTAAAATTTCCTTGAAAAGCTTTTCCCAGGCCAGCAATAATGGTCCTTTCCCAAAACTAATATACATTATTTATAGGTCAATCAGCAATCCTGATTGGTGTCAGATATAGATTAGGTATTTTTTTTGCGGGGGGGTCTTTTTGAGACAAGGTCTCCCTATAGCCCCAGCTGGCCTAGAACTCACTCTGTAGACCAGGCTGGCCTTGAACTTACAGAGATCTTCCTGCCTCTGCTTCTGCCTCCGGAGCGCTAGGATTAAAGGCATGTGCCACCATGCCCAGCTTTAGATTAGGTATTATATACTAATTTGAACTAATGAAGAAATTACACTGTTTTTTTAGATCTATATTGATTACCTTGCCTAAAAATGTTTTCTGCTTAACATCATATTTCAGCTTTGATGAAATGTTATTATTATTATTATTATTATTATTATTATTATTGGTCTGAAACATGGGTGTTGAAATCCCTGGCATGCCTCCATTGGATGAAAGGGAGACAGACCCTGCATGGTTCTTGATCACATGCTAAGCCTAAATCTTTGACTCAGAGATTTTCATAATTTGAAGCCATTAAAATAAAGCCACATATCATAAGAAAGACAATGAATACTTGGACACAGTTATACTGAATCTAAATTACAACAATCTCACCTTCAGCTAACAGTGTCAATGCACTTAGTTTAGAATTAAAAGTGACCTTCAAGAGATCATTAGTTCGGTGCTTCTCAAACATTATTTTAAATCCACAAATTATTTTTCTGTTCTTTATGCTTTATTTTTTCCAGCATCAAAAAATATGAACGAATTTTCCAGTTGAATAATGAGTTGGTTAATACCTATCTCATTTCAAGTGTTTACAATTTATATAAAGAGGATAACTTTATTTTTCTGTGCAATAGCATTCTGGTAAATGGTAAACATTCAGTTCTCTGGTTTAAAATATGTCCATGCTTCAATTTACAATAATTTCAATGATACAAAATATGTCTAGCATGCAACGTAGAAAAAAATAATTTTACATAAGTTCCATGAGACCAATTTATTCTCACAGCACATTTTTTTTTTTTTTTTTGTTTTTTTTTTTTGTCTTTTTGAGACAGGGTCTCCCTGTAGCCCTAGCTGTCCTGGAACTCGCCTCTTCCTTCCAAGTGCTAGGATTAAAGGTGTGTGCCACCACGCCCGGCAAGTAGCTTTTAACTGGAGTTTCTTTTTATTATTTGGTTTATCTGTACCTAACCTTCAGTACAATTCAGTCATGATTTGGTAATTAGAATGGCATACAATTAGGTAATCCTGTTATCAATAAATATATTATCATTTAATATAATATATGTTCTGTGATTTAACTAGTTCTGACTCTTCTCTGAATTACAATCCATTAAATATAAATTTCATCAGCACTAAACATGACACATGATTAAGTTCCATGTATTTTATTAACATTCTTATCATTGTCTTAAGTCTAGACAATGACCAAAATAATACATCAAACTCTAATATAATGTTTGCAGATTTCTACAGTGGAAGTATCCTCACCATGGCTGACTTCAATCTGCCAAAGTAGCCCCAGTCAGTTCTGAGCTAGAATGATGTGTGCATGCCATTAAACTGCATCTACAGTGTTGAGGAGATGGCCCTGTAGATAAAAGCATTTGACGTGAAAGCATAGTGACCCGAGTTCAGATCCCCTGAAAGCACATAAGGACAGATGTGGTAGCTCGCCTCTGCGATTCAGAGTTCCCACAGCAAGAAGGGAGGTGGAGACAGAAGGATCCTGGGAACTCACAGGTCAGCTAGCACGAGTTATGCAGCAGCAAACAAGAAACCTTATTTCAAATAAGGGGAAAGGTGAGGACCAACCCCCAGGTTGTCCTCTGACTTCCACGCACTTGTCTGGGCATGGGTACCCTCTCTCACATACAAACACATACATATGCACCCGCACCACATGCACCTCCACACATTTACACACAGGCACATATTTCCTAAGAAGTGAATCTGTATATACAACAGTATAAATAGCCTCAAAGATAAGTAAAATAATTACAAAGTGATGAAACTTAGTAATTAATAACTTTGTTTTCAGAGCAACTATTTTCATTTTTAATTCCACATAACTTAGTTCTAATCATGATTGTGATTAACTGGTCTATAAAATGCTTGAAAATCTTGTGTACCTGTATCATCTAGACCCAGCACAGTTGTTTATGTATACTTTGGTGAGACTGTTACTGTCTTTTTAACTTGTGAGGAAATAGTTTATCATCAAGACTAGTTCTACAAAGTTAGATCCATGCAGAAAGGAATGATACAAGGAAACTGAATTCAGAAAAAGAAAATTCATAGCCTTGAAAGTTATTATGAATTTCATTTTTGCCTTTATTGCTTGCATTTCTATTTTCTTATTCTGTCACTTGTAAATTTTCTTATTGGTCTTCTTTGAAACAGGGTCTCCCTTTAGCCCCTTTAGCTGGCCTGGAACTCACTATGTAGAACAGGCTGCCTTTGAGTTCACAGAGATCTGCCTGTGTCTGCCTCCCGAGTGCCAAGATTAAAGATGTATAACACCATGCCCACCCTATTTGTGGATTTTTTAAAAAATTGTTTTACCGGGGTTTCAGCCTCTTCAGAGGCTGCCATTGTTGGACTACCCAGGCTGTATCACTGAGACCAGTAAAGGAAGATCAAGACAGGACATGATGCTTACCGGACTTCAACTAGTGACCATGGGAAGGGAAAACCCCAGTGTGGGGCACAAGGGCAGAACTGATGATTGTTTGGGCTTGCCAAGGAGGAGTCTTCAAACATGATATCTTTCAGCCTAATAAAGAAAGAAAATCATAAGCTGAAGATGTTAAAACCTATGATATATGTGGCAAGCATATAAGCATATTTTGGAGTGATGCAAATTGAAAGGAATAACAACAACAATAACAAAAACAAGACTGGGTCAAAGAATTCTCTGAAATGGTGAACTTCCGCTCAAAACAGTAAACTTCTTTATTGAAAACTTTAAAAGAGACTGAGAAAAAGATGAAAAACATGTTTGGAAGAATGTATGAACTCTGGTGGGGTGGGGGGGCAAGGAAGGGGGCATGGGTCTAGATTTGATTGGAAATTTTGTATGAAATGCACAAAGGTTCAATAAAAATTGTCTTTGAAAAAAATTGTTTTGAAGGCTTTGGCTTGATATGCTGCACACAAAACGTTTGACTTATATAAAAATCTGATCTATCATAAGCCTCATAAATGTTTAGCTAAAATAGTATAGTTTTTAAAGTACCATTTCTGAGGCTGGAGGGATGGCATAGAGGTTAAGAGCGCCGACCGCTCTTGTAGAAGACCTGGGTTTGATCCCCAGCACCCACGTGGCGGCTGAGAACCGCCTGTAACTCTAATTCCAGAACTCCAGTTCCAGGGGAATCCGACGCCCTCTTCTGACCTCCGCAGCATTGCACGACATGGGTGCACAGACCTGCATGCAGACAGTACATTCATACACATAAAAATTAATTAATTAATTAATTAATTAATTAAAAAATACCATTTATTTTTTTTAATTATCCATCGAGAAAAATTGCACCCAAGAAAATATTGACAAGCAGTTTGAATGGAAGAAGACATTGGAAAAGAAATTAGACAGAATATTTAAAATCACCTATTTCAAACTCAAGCCGTCCTTTTTTCCTTGTGATTGTCACATAGTACCTAATGGTCCTGGGTCCTCCAACCAGCCTCCAGACTCCAGACTCTGGCTGCAAAAACCCTTTGTAACAGTGCTGTGATTAGAAGAAAAGCCTCCCAGTTCTTAACTGCAAGCTCCAGGCCAGTAGTGGTTGAATAAATCTCTTTAAACTCTTGTGCTGCATGATACCTGTATGAGTCAAAAAATTCATTAACATGTCAGGCTAATATCCCATTTGGCTGCTAACGCGCACAGACAATGCTTCTGTGTGTTTTCTGTGTAGACTCTCAAAGCACCATTAAGAGAATACAAAATCAAGATTGAATTTTTACGCTTGGCACTGGCCAAACTTCTGAATGCTAAGCTAAGCACCAATTTCACTTTTTTTGTGTGTAGCTTTATTTGACTACATAATTTGCCTAGAACCTTCTCCACTGAAAAATGTTTCCTGTGTTTGAATGTCATCTGAAGCCTTTGTTTAACTTTCTGTATTTTGGTTTATGTAGCTATTTCCAATCTATCTTTTTTTTTTTTTTTTTTTTTTTTTTTATTTCGGTATGTGTATGAATGTACTGTCTGCATGCAGGTGTGTGCACCCGTGTCGTGCAATGCCGCGGAGGTCAGAAGAGGGTCTCTGATTCCCCTGGAACTGGAGTTCTCCTGGAATTGGAGTTTCAGACGGTTCTTAGCCGCCATGTGGGTGCTGGGGATCGAACCCGGGTCCTCTGTAAGAGCGGTCTGTGCTCCTAACCGCTAAGCCATCTCTCCAGCCCCCCAATCTATCTTTCTAGATAGTTAATCTCACTGAAAACTGGGATGGTACTGAATTATTCCTATATCCTCAAAACTGCAGCACAAATCCTGACCTGGGTTCTTTTTTCTGTAAGGAATCCTAAAAGACTATGCCAGGAGAAGCCAAAGGTCTCTGCCTCCCACTTTAGAAAGATAATGGGCAAAAATTTAGACTCATTACAACTTTGCACTTCTAGGTAAAAATCAAATAAATCAATGAAGCAAATAAATCTTGTATTTATTTAAAGGACTTTTCCCATTAATGAACAGATTTCTTTTTAGTTTGACAAGAAGGTGAATCTCAGTATCAGAAACCAGAAATTTCCAGTGGGTCAAGTCCAAGTGTCAAAAAGAAGGTTAATAAATGACACAATCCACGGTGGGTGGTAAATTGAGGAGAGCAAAGTTTTGATAAATACAAATGAGTGAGTTGAAGAGTTGAGAAGCTTTTGTCCCTTCACCTTCAGCCTTTATTTTTATAAAGAAAAGAAAAGCGTTTTCAAGGCATGTATGTGTTCTGGGGATGCAGTTATTACTGAAATGCTGGGTCTACCCATAAAGCCACGGTCAAGTACAAACATACCTTTAGCCCTGATCAAGGAGGAATCACTATTATTCTTGTGTAAAGCTATGGGAATAGCAACCAAAAATTACTGGGCATCAATGCCAGACACTGGATAGGTACTTTGTGTATTGTTTGTTACTTGCAGGCTTACTATGCACTGTAATTACTGTCTGCCTGTGAATCTTACCTTCCTGGTAAATTAATAAACTTCTGTCTTTAAATTCTTCATACTGCCAAGGTGCCTGAGCAGGATAAATAGGATAAAACAGTTTTAAAACTGAATTTTAATTTTTAATATTCAAGAATTGCTTCTCTTTCTGTCTTTGTATTTTATTCTTCAATGGTCCTCTGCCATTCTGTTATCAAATCTCTTTTTAAAGGCCTAATTTCCCTACCTGGCTGGACTAATCTCTATATGCCCACGTATTAATGTGCACACTTATGGTGTGCTCACCATCCTCCCGTAACAACGGATAAGAACTCCCTCATTGTATCCACTCTTTCCTCCTCTGCACAATTTATGCTTGAAATCTAAACTATCTTAAAAGACAAAATTGCTAAGGGAGAGAGCTAAAGCCTACTATACTGGAGACACTACAAAACAAATCACTCAGCTTTTGCTACTGAAATCATCTTTCATGCCATCTTCACTGGCTTACAGCAGTATTGAAACTTCTTACCAATTGATCTGTAAGCTCCAGAGGAAGTCTGGATTTCCAGTACTTATGCGCGCACGCACACACGTGTTATATAATATATGCATATATATGAGTAGATTATGTATAGAGAGTATTTTAGGCTGACAAAATAATAAATTCCTAGAGGCCATGAATTGGTTTTCTCATGACAAGTCACAGGAGTACAAAAGTAACCCATGGGGCCTTGTTAGGCCTCACCCTAGAAAACTGAGCATAGCAGTACATACCTATAAACTCAACTCTTGGGAGATGGCTCAGAGTCAGGAAGATAAAAGTTCAATTGTAATTGTGAGTCTGAAGCACAGATGAACACCGCAGTGATAGCTGAAATAAGAGACCTTTAATAATTAGCAAGAAGCTGGCAGTTGAAAGGGCCTATTGCCAAAAAGAACTCTCATCACTGTGGAGAGGCAGAGCAGGGTTTATAAAGCTTAACACCACAATACATCATGCCAGGGGCAAAGCAAATAACCATAGATACAGCAGATCATCATATTTACATCAGACCAGAGGCAGGTCAGTTAACGAAGATGTTTTCAGTTAACAAAAAGTTTCTAAGTTTCAGGCAGGAAAAAAGAATTTTCTCAGAATTGCAGAAACAGAGTTTCTAGAACAGCTGGGGGAGAGAACTATCTGCCCTGCTGGAAAAGTCTCCCAGTATTATAGAATCAGTGGGCTCCCTGAAACTGCTAGTACAGCCTACCTGGGGCTAACTGCCTGGATGCTGTTGACAACAGCAGGTGAGGTGTTTGGACAGAAACACAGAGCAAAAGTCAGCTAAAAAAATACAGTCAGTTTGGCCATTCATCAGTGTCATACTTGGTAAGGAAGCAAGTTCAAAGCCAGCCTGTGATACATGAGATTTGAAAATAAAAAAGAGAGAGGAAGGAAGGAAGGGAGGAAGGAAGGGGGTGGGGGTGGGGGAGGAAGGGAAGGGAAGGTAGAACGGAAAGAGAAGGGAAAAAAAAGATTTTAGCCTAGAACTGGCCCAATGCCAACCTCCCCTGATTCTATCACGACAATGATTCTTGTGGTAAAGCCTAGATTAAGGGTGGGAAGCTTATCCCACTTACTGAGGTTCGTCTTCTCAAGACTATACGCCAGAAGACAGAAGAGCAGAAGAACAGATCTAGCACAAAAAACAAGCTTTACTAGACATCAACTGAAACTGAGAAATTAAAGAAAAACTCCAAGCTCACACAGAGAATGAGAGCCAAAATGGGAATTCGAGTAAGGACGGTGAGGCTTTAACATAGCAGAGTCCGTACTGTTCCATGACAGCAGCAAGCTCATCTAGTTTTGTATATTTTTATTAAAATTTTAAGAATAACCCGGGTCTTCTGCAAGAGCAGTTGGTGCTCTTAACTGCTAGGCCATCTCTCCAGTCGCTAAGAACCGTCTACAACTCCAGTTCCAGGGGAATCTGACACCCTCTTCTGACCTCCACGGCATTGAAGGACAGGGGTGCACAAACCTGCATGCATACAGTACATTCATACACATAAATAAATAAATAAAAATTAAAAAAAAATTTAAAATAACATCTTAATCATCTTTTTACCCCCTTCTCCATCAGCACCATTCTATACCCCCACACACACTATATTTCATGCCTTCTGTCATTTATGTTAAGGCCCATAGAGTAGTATATCCTGATATCCCTCAGTACAAGTTCATCCACTTGAGTCTAGTCAACAGTCACTCCCTTAAAGAAGATCAGTACTTTCTTTTTTTTTTGGTCTTTTCGAGACAGGGTCTCCCTGTAGCCCCAGCTGACCTGGAACTCACTCTGTAGACCAGGCTGGCCTTGAACTCACAAAGATCCACCTGCCTCTGCCTCCTGGGTGCTAGGATTAAAGGCGTTCGCCACCACGCCCAGCAAAGATCAGTACTTTTTCTAGAGCAAGAAGGCAATTTGCAATGTTACAGGAGTTCTGGGATCAAGACACAAAAACAAATGAAGGTTTCACCATGTTTAGCTGTGAATAAATTCACTCTTTTGTTCTTTGTCCTAAAAAGGCAACTGACTGGCTACAATGTGTCTCTTCCTTGAATTGCTCCAAGCGTTTATCCATAACGGCTACAGTCACAGCTGATCTTGCTTAAACAGCCATGTGCTATGGCCCAGAATAAACATTGAGACTTGTAAAATCAATTTAACTTTCTAACAAAAGAAGGCCGACAAGAATGTTAGCGTTTTTAATTTCAGCACTTCACAAAGAAAGATGAATGCCACTCTGATGTGCCTTTAGATATAGGTTTGTCTTTTTACTAATCTACAAGTTTGGACCAGAACATTTTATGGTTAGTAGATAATTTTAAATGACCATCAAGAGGGAGAGGCCTGTACAGGACCAAAGTACTGATCTGACCTAGCCTTTCTCCATACAAGAGGCTTATACCTGGAGTTGGTCTCTAAGAAGCACCATCTAATGCATTGCTTTCTAAACTTGCCAGACCTTCAAAATTATATTGGAGTGCTCCCTAAAGTTGCATATTGTCAAGGTTACTTCTCTGGAGAATCTAATTTGTATTTATATTCTAGCACGGATAAAGTTGCCTCAGGAATACTCCAGATTAGCGATTAAACAAGCAAGAGGTCAATACATTAGAAACAGAGTAGCCATGATTAGTGTAGAATGGATAGTGTAGCATTTGGGTTTTAGGGGAAAACTGATTCTGTAAAAATTTTCCCCACAGGCCTCATAAACTTCCTGTATTTTCTAACATCAAAAATTTTAGTACAAATGTATTTTGAATCATATTACATTCTCTTCACTTTATTAGGAGAAAATCACATGCTCAAGAGCTCAAATATTTCTCTTAATGCTGTGCATCTTGATCCACATTTTCCTGTGGAATATTCCTGATTGGTCTGCAAACCATAGAAATACAAGTAAGAACACCCGGGAGACCTCTGCCTGCCCACCATATCCCTTCGCCTCACAGAAAATAGCAGCTGTCTTTTCCCTAATTCTCTGTCAATAAATTGGGGCCCTGAGTGCCCTAGATACCAGCTATTAACGCAAAACCAATGGGGAATAGAGAAGCCTGAACAGACCACAAATAGATTTTTTTATCTCCAAAGGAAGAATCAAAAAATACAATAATTATGTCAGGATTATATTGAGATTACATCGAAGGCAGAGCTCAGATAGGCTTTATTTTTAAACCTAATTTCTTCCTGTGGCTACGTGGTCCTTGGGAGAGGTCCCCTGAATGGCAGCTTGGAATGAGATTGCCTAGCTCCCATTAGCGGTGATTGTATAGAGTGCTTGGATTTGGCTTGTTTCAAGAAATGCTTAACAAAATGATCCTTTCAGATATGCATCCAGGTACAACTTGATCACACCTTTGCGTGTGTCATCATCAGCATATTGTGGCAAGTGGCAAATTGCTCAGAAGGACAGGAAGTTAAAACCTATTTCCTGTCTTGGCTGCTGATTGGCTGCCACTGTGTCCAAGTCCTTCCACTTTTTCCACCTCATTTTTAGCCCCAAACCTAAAAGAACTGACGTTAGGCACGTTCCCTATAAAGCAGCTGCCTTCCAAGGCTTAAAGCATAATCATTTGCAATTGTTCTATGAGCATTTTTGAAGCGACTGAAAAAGTCAGTTTTATCCTTCCATTTTTAGCCGAAGCAACACAAATTAGCAACGATGCTCAAGATGGAATCTTGATATTATGTCTTTATATTCTTTTTTTTAATAAAGAAATCTGTATTCCTTTCCACCATCTCACAAATTCATGAGGAATAGAGCCTCTTTTATAACCTTTCATCAACATGAAAGAGTCTGTTAAATTTGTGAAACTCCCCCAAAGGCCTAACCCCTAATACCTGTATCACTGTGGTCATGACTAATTGTGTGACAACCTACAGTGTCTCCCACACTACCAACAACTCTAATCTTTTTTTTAATATGTGAGAACCTGTTATGCTACATGTTTTACTCATTGATCATTTGTCTATTTCATGCTGTCTCATTACTTGGGGATATTGCATACAGTTAAATAGAATAGAATGAGAGGTAAATTAAGCAAGTAAAAAAAATAGAGGGGCTGGAGAGATGGCCTAGTGGTTAAGAGAACTGACCGCTCTTGCAGAGGACCTGGGTTCGATCCCCAGCACCCACATGGCAGCTAAGAACCGTCTTTAACTCCAGTTCCAGGGGAATCCGACGCCCTCTTCTGACCTGTGTGGCATTGCATGACACAGGTGCATAGACCTACATGCAGACAATACATTCAAGCACATACGAAATAAATAAAATTTAAAGTAAATAAATAAATAAATAAATAAATAAATAAAACCAAGAACTAAATTATTGTATAAGAGGCTTTCCTTTATTGTACAGATTTGCTAAAAAATAGGTCCTCCAATTGCCTCTGAGAGTTTTAGCAGCCACCCACTGGTCTGACTTTTGCTCTCTGAAGCTGCTCATAATGAATCAAATCCCTCTTCCTCTACGGAAGTCCCTCAGATATGCAAAAAGAGGAGCTGAGTCCTCAGGGCTAAATCAGAATGAATAGTCTTACCCATTGCCCAGAAAACACTATTAATTTACTTCATCTTTATAGAAAAATTCTAGTCTGTGCTATCACCTCTATACTTGAGATCCCAAGGGATTTGGATTCCTAAGATGGGCCCACTTAACTTTTCTCTAAGTAGAACAGGTTTTACATTGGAACTGAGCCATTTGTGAGACAATGGCTGAACTGACAATAACAAGGTCTCGGTGCCAGCAGAGTCCACCTTTAAAACTTTCCTGACCTAAGTGAAGTCAAGAGCCATTGTAAGAATCTCTCTTAATGATGCGCAAAAAGCCTGCCATAAACCCAGAGCCATTTTGCTACCCGGGGATCTAAGCAATTATTGGTCTTCCTTCCAGACTTGATAGAATTGCATTGAACCTATTCAGAGAGGAAAAATATTCTATTTTTAAATTTCTCTAGTAAAAGGCATTGCAAGTAGGGGGGAGTAGACTGATCTGGCCTATAGCTTCAGTTCCTACAGTGTCAGTGTTGTAGTTTAACCCACTGGGTTGTTAAGTGGACTATATGACATTGGTGCCTGCTATTCTGTATTTGTTCTTTCCAGGGCCTGGCATTTAGTGACAAAAAAGAAGACATTGTCAGGCAAGGACCTTCCTTCATAAAGAGGATAGAAGTATCTGAACTCCTACGCAGAAATCTCTACTGAACATCACAGCCATATAAAGGGAGAGAAACTGTAAAAGCTTTTAATTAAAGGTCAGCAAGATCAGATCTTCACACTTTGAATAGTTTTAGAATCCCTTCCAGTCCATGCCCACTCCTCCACATTCACAGGCAGGAAACAGCCAATGTTTTCATCTCCATTGATCCAGAGCATTGCAGTCTGAACTGCATACCATCTGGCAGCTTGAAATATGTTTGAATATCCCTCAAATCAAGTGGCAATTAAGCATCAGCCAGCTGTGATCTTTTCTCATTCATCACCACCTTCTCAGAGATCATTCAATTAGGCATTCTAGAAAGATCCAGGGTGAATCAAACATCTCAGATCAGAGGTAAATATGCTTCCCAAAGTTGAGTCCAAAAATAATTACAGTTCACAAGTCTTGGGAGTCAAAAATATTGACAAAACCACATTGTAAACAAAAAGCACCTTCTGCACACCTTTGCCCTGACATCAAACATTTCACAAGTGTCTCAAAGAATTTCTTTTCATCTCCAGGCTCTCAAGATTGAGTGGCTCAGAGTTATAAAACCATATTTGGCAGGCATAGGGATGACAGTGTCCACAGCAGTGAAGGCAATGTTTCGTTGTCTTGACAACAAGCTACAAACAGAAGCCCGAGTTTCAGGCACTGCTCTGTGTCCTGTTTAAAGCCCTGACCTCTGGCTTCTTCAAATCTGGTTGTCTAAACAATGAGATGCCAGTTTTTATACTGCTGAATAAACATGATCATTTGAAGATAACCACCAGCTTTCCAACCAAGGAAATATCAGTCTTCTGACATTTATCTGAGATACTTTGATAGATGTTGTTAAGTTCAAGGCCTAAAAAATAATCAAATGAGGCAATCAAAACTCCTAGATGGAAAAGAAATATAACTCCCCAAGAAGCAGATGAGTCAAATAAAATACAAACTACAATATAGAACTATGAGTCTTAGTGAAGGTAATCACATATCAAAATGATAAGCTTAGTAGTGGAATAAGCTGCTATGTTTTGAGGCACAAAGATTGTGATACTCTAACTATAAAAAAGGAGATGGAATCACAATAAACAACTGGAGTATGTAGCACTTCATGCTTCTGATGAAAATGCATTTTCTCATTTCAACTTTTAAAAATCAGTCTGTGGACAAATCACAAGATTTATTGACATGGACTTTGTAAAGTTCAGTCCTTGGGAACAGTGAGAGAGTGGACAGAGGAAAGAGGCCTCCATCTTTCAAAGTGAAGGACAAAATTGTGTGATTGACAGAGTAAGAGATGAATATTTAAATTACTTATGTAGTTGTTGAAGTGCAGGAATGGAGAAAAGAAATGGGTGTGTCACGCAATACTTTTTTTTTCAAGTATCACAATGTTTATTGATAGATACAAATATATAAAATCAGGGCATGAACATGATTTGATAAATTAAGTAGACTTAATTTCAATACTATAATAAGGGAACAATTCAAATTCTCACCATTTGTTTCATGTAATACTTTTTGTTTCTGTTTTTGTTTTTTTGTTTTTGGTCTTTTCGAGACAGGGTCTTCCTGTAGCCCCAGCTGTCCTGGAACTCACTCTGTAGACCAGGCTGGCCTTGAACTCACAAAGATCCGCTTGCCTCTGCCTCCCCAGTGCTAGGATTAAAGGCATATGCCACCACGCCCGGCTTTCATGCAATACTTTTAATAAGAAGGACAGTAAATGAACAAATGTGTGCTCCATATAGCAGGAGGACAATTAAAAAGTAATTTCTGAAATCTGTGTATTGATTGGCAGTTACAGTAGCTGACTTGCACAGTATGGGAGCAATCTCCAGGTGAACTACATAGAAACACAGGAAGGAGTGGCTTCTGGGAAATGGACTGGGATAAGGAAAGGATGGAATGAAGGCCTATAGCAGGCCTGTTAAAAGGTTTTCTGTATAATTTGATTTTATAAAGTGTCCGTGGAACTAGATGTTTCCTGTGCTGTCTTTACTTATTTGCTCTGTATCTTCAACTGAAATGGAAACTCGGACAGATACCTACTTCTGAAGCAGAACCCGGGGAAACACTCTAAAACCACTTCCTGAGAGCCAGAGATGTTGGAAACTCCTGCATTAAGTATTTGGTTGGGTTATTTCATTAAGATTTGTAGATTTCTAGGGCTGGAAAGATGGTTCCCTAGCTAAGAGCACTGACTGCTCTTACAGAAGACCCAATTTTAATTCATAGCACCCATATAGCAGCTAACAGCCATTTATAACTTCAGTTCTAGGGGAATCCAATGCCTTCTTCTTCATTGCACAACACAGCTGCAGTTACATACATGCAGACAATACATTCATGCACATAGAATCAAAATAATAAATAAAATATAGTTTTAAAAGATTTCCAGATTCCCAGCTGGGTGTGGTGATGCACACCTGTAGTCCTAGCACTCTGGAGGCAGAGGTAGGTGGATCTCTGTGAGTTCAAGCCTTGCCTGGTCTACATAGTGAGTTCCATGTCAGCTAGGGGCTACAGGAAGATCTTATCTCAAAACATACCAAAAAAGAGAAAGATATGCAGATTCCTTATTTTAATAAAGGCAGAGTTGATTTTATACTAAAGAAAGAAGTGTTACCATTTAGCATAGGACTCTTATAACCTATATATCAATTCACACATCTAGCTACCCCTGTAAAGAAAATCTGATTACACTGTGGCAGAGCCCCAAGAAAAAAATGTGTTTCAGAACTCAGAACAGTGATAACATTACTTTCTTGTTTGAAAACGGTAGGTTTAGAGTTCTTGTTTATTTGGTTGGTTGTTTGTTTTTGGAGGGGGCAGTTGCTTTATTTTATGTGAGATGTTTATTTCATTGATTTATGTTATTTTATTTCATTGAAACAATGAAATAAAATAACATAAATAATGTAATGCTATATAGTCTAAGCTGGCCTGGAACTTACTATGTAGTCTAGACTGGTCTTGAACTCACAGCACTCTGCTTGCATTACTATCAGGAGTGTTGCGATTATAAGAGTGAGCTACCACTCCCAGTTTAAATTTGAATTTGGACTACTTCTAGTTCAATCTCCTTTTCTTAACTTGCAAATGGGAGAGCTAGGAATGCAGCTCAGTGCTAGAATGGTTGTGAGAGTGTTTCAGACCTTGGGTTCCATCCCAGCCCTGAAAAAAACATAAACAAAAGATAGCAAGTTGCAGGTGGGGAAGATTAGGAAGAGTATTTTGTCTCCAAGGTAAGTGACTTTTTTAATGCAATATGACACAGTACAGAGTGTGATTTTCTCACCTGTGCTATCATACTTCACTGAGAACTACGGATTGCTAAACCTGCAACCTGCTCAACATCATGAGAAAACTGGAAACTACATAGCAGGAGACTAGGAAAAGGGGAACATACAAAATTGGAAATGCAGTTTTTACTGAAAGCGTATCATTTTCACACAAAGGCTGACCATTGTAAGTTGAACCATTGTGAGAGAACAATTGTCAATATTCAGATTGCCAGCCTGGGACTCACAAAGACAAGAGCTAATCCTCACTGACCACTAATTACATGCTAATCTCTGTGCTGAATTGCTTCACTTCTTCCTCATGCTCAGCGATTAGCAGACCCAGTTTACCAGTAATAAAAACGGAGGATAAGCAAAATTAATTCATCTAATTAAGCTTGGTTAGTTCATGATATGTCTATGTCCTGAACCCAGAGTTTACTTTCTGGATGGAGAAGGCAGAGTGGGGAGGAACCTAAGAAGTCACTTAGCCTAATTCATCATTTTATAATAGATAAAATCTTGCATCATAGAAGAAAATTAATTTTCAAAATTACCCAGCTGGTTAATGACAGAGCCAAGGCTAGAACCCACGGAATCTGGCTTCTGTTTCCATTCTTTTTCAACCACAGAAGGTCATAAAATGTTAAACTTTTTAAGACTGAACAGCCCATCTGCGTTTTTCAAAGTGCCAGAATTGTAAGACTCAGCACTAAGTTAACTCAGGATCCGAGGACTCTAATACCACCACACCTTCACATTTGGCAGGACTGTGAAATTTTATTAAACATCACTGTACCAAATGGTACCATACTTTCTCTACTCAATAGCACCAGAAGAAAAGAACCATTTTCCCAGCTTTGTAGGGTCACCTTAAAGGCACCAGTAGTAGATTATTTTTTTATTCAGATTTTTTCAGGGTTGAAAATATATTTCTTATTGTTTATTAGTGATGATAACCAAAACTAAATTTTGACACAGGGAAATTTTGAAAATCCAACATAAGCCATTTTTTTTTCTTTGACAATCAATTCTTAATGTAATAAATGGGGGGGGGGAGTAATTGAATGCCACAGCTCATGCTTGTGGCTTTATTCACCAAACCACAGCAATTTTTAAAATTTGGTGGGGATATATATATATATATATATATGACTCAAAACCTCAAATAGGTTGTGATGGCGCATGCCTTTAATCCTAGCACTTGGGAGGCAGAGGCAGGTGGATCAAAGCCAGCCTGGTCTACAGACAGCTGGGGCTACAGGGAGACCCTGTCCTGAAAAGACAAAAAAAAAAAAAAACAAAACTCAAATAACCATGAAGAAATCACAAGGAATTACTACTAAAATTCACCTTTTTAATATTAAAATTTAAGAATTGTCATTTTAAAATATTAATCTCTGTAATACCAATGCAAAATTTCAGTATAAAAAAGGATTCATGGAGAAAACATTTACAATTAATTTAGCATTAGCATTAAAGTAAAATCTTGAGTTAAAAACAATGCTTGATGGGGGCAGGAAAGATGGCCTAGCGGTTAAGAGTGCCGACCGCTCTTACAGAGGACCCGGGTTCGATCCCCAGCACCCACATGGCGGCCGAGAACCGTCTGAAACTCCAATTCCAGGAGAACTCCAGTTCCAGGGGAATCTGAGACCCTCTTCTGACCTCCGCAGCATTGCACAACATGGGTGCACAGACTTGCATGCAGACAGTACATTCATACACATACAGAAATAAATAAAAATTAATAAAAAAATTTAAAAAAAACAATGCTTGATGTTTTTAAGAAATGGAAAAGAAGTAAAGATAAAACTATATAATGGAAAAATATTTCTAATTTTATCTCTGGAAATCCAAAAGGAATTTTATAGTGGAGAAATAACTTGGGACATGAAAAAAGGATATGTAAGCACTGGAATAATTTATTCCACTGGGAATATATCTCAGGCTATGGACTGTGTCACTAATGTTTAATAGGTCTCAGATATCCAAGTATTTATACAGAATGCTTGAAGGGGAAAAAGAAAAAGTTGACAAAGTCACATATGCCTACAAGAAATGAAGATTCCTAGAGCTAAACGCAAACCTGGGCTCATGGAACACAAAATATCACATGGTGCTGATTGTCTAAAAATCTGGGAATGTCATTGGTGAAAAGAGGAAGAATGAATGTGAAAGATATGAAAGGGGAAAGGTGGAATAAGTGGAGAAAGCCATTGAGAGGTAACGCAGAAGACGGGGCTGGGGGATGGATAACTAACTTTAAGGAAATTCAAAAAAAATTATTATTTTATAAGTATTATATATGTGTGTATATATATTCATCTAAAAAAATTTAATTGGAGTTACCCTACTCAGGGAATTATGCTTATCCCAGAAGCCATAGATTGCAAATGAAAAGCCCAGTGCCAAGTATGTGATACCTCCTTCAAGTTGTTAGTCATAGGTGTTCTAACAAAGGCTATTGTCTTTCCTCTTGGTTGCAGACTAGAATATGATTGTAAGATCCTACTGCAAAAGACAAGATACCCATGGTTACAGAACATGGAGAAATCAAACTGGAACTGACCAGGAAGCTTCCTGCCTATGGCTAGCTCTCATAGTCTGGAAAGTGATGGAGAAATCAAACTGGAACTGACCAGGAAGCTTCCTGCCTATGGCTAGCTCTCATAGTCTGGAAAGTGTCATGTGAGCTGCTGGGGAAGAAACATTAGCAATAGTCATATTCAGCTGTGAATCTAGTGAACTGCATTACAGGTATGCAACAACAGTGTTCTAGTTTGTCTTCCATTGCTGTGACAAAACACTCTGACAAGACACCAACTCAGGGAGGAAAGGGTTTATTCAGCTTACGTCTCCTGGGTCACAGTTCATCACTCAGGGTGCCCAAGGCAGGAACTCAGGGCAGGAACCTGGAGGCAGGAACTGAAACACAAGCCATGGAGGAATGCTGTTTACTGGCTTGCTCCCCTTGCTCATGCCTAGCCTGCCTTCTTATACCGTACAGGACAACCTGCCCAGGGTGGCACCACTCATTGTGGGCTGGGCCCTCCCACACTGCTCAACAATCAAGACAATACTCCACAGATGTGGCCACAGGCCAATCCAATGGAGCCAATTCCCCAATTGAGGCTCCCTCAACCCAGGTGTGTCAAGTTGACACTAAAACTATCCAGCACAAACAGCATAAATGTCATAAAAGTAACTGCCCACTTTCTGCTTGAATTTAGGGTTCACTCAGCAGGAGAAAACCTGCCTGATACTGCAAATCTGGCCATCCCTCCACGTAGGTTGAGCATTCTCCAGTGGATGGCCACATACCAAGAAGTATATGGACAGTACATATTGGAGTCAAAAGTTTTATTACTTTTTTTAAGTGAAGACACAACGTTGAGGTGGTTAAGGAGGTAGGAGTGGATCTGGGAGGAGTTGGGAGGAGTCAAGGATACACATTATCAAAATATATGAAATTTTCAAAGAAAATAAGTTATTAAAAAATTCTCATGACTTACCCTTGTTGTCTAATCAATGTTAACGCTGTACATAAGAATTGTTTCACATGATAGTCAATAAATTGACATTGGCACAATCCAGAGAGCTTATTTGGTTTCACCAGTTATACATGTATGTGTGTATTTATGTACACATATGATTCATGCAGTTTCATCTGCCTGCAACCTGATAAAACCACCGCCGTGTTAAGACACCGCCTATAACATCATGAGACTCCCTTATATTCTCTTTCACAAATCTGTCCTTTTTCTCCCAATTCCTAAACCCTGTAAATCACAAGTATGTTTTTTTTTATTTTTTTAATTTAAAAATTTTAATTTTTTTTTTATTTTTAAGGGATTCTACAATACAATGACACAGTTGTTTGCAGATAACAATGATGTTACTCAGTATGTCATACAATTAAGTAATTGGTGCATTTTGCAAGTATCTATGTCCAAATTTTGAACAACCCAAGGTTCCCATAGTCCAGTTGGAGAAGCTTGTATGCACAGGCATGTTGATCAAATAGGATCCAACTAATGACTATATCTCATGATGTCCCCTTATCTCTCCACACCCTATACAATCTACCAGCCTCCTCTTCCAGTTTGTTCCTAGGCTTTGGGAAGGGCACAAGTGGGTGAGAAGAAAAAGTCTAATTTCTTATGGGTTGTCATTTTTGGACTCCGGGTCTGTTCAGTTGTGTTTCCCGTTCAACGGACTTGACAGCTTTCACATAGTATCCCTTATTTCAGTCAGTCAACATAACAAAGCTCCAGTATTGAGGTACAGGCATTTAAGCAGTACCATTATTTGATCAAGCTAAGCTGTGAGCAAGACAGAAGATGTTGGGATGGTATGCTAATCGGCAAACTGTGGTTCTCTATAAAGGGTGAAAAGTTCTTATTGTGGCTTATAACATCGCTAAACCACAGAGGACATAAGCTTGGTGGTCCCGCTGTGAGTTACCTCCAAGGAGAGGCTAATAGCCAAATAGTTTTTGGAATAATATAGACACTTGGCTGTCCACTGTGCACTGTATCTCCAGCTGTTGAGGTGTAGCTGATATTTTCGGAGGAGTCTTGGTTGTCTCAGGGAGACCAATATTTTGCTGTATTTGCTGTAGTGGCCTTTGGTAAGCTCTCTAGCATTTCAGAGCCAGTTGTATCTAGCAAGGGACGTCTCATAACATTTTTTCATGCTCACACCAGGTCTTGACAAAGGGACTATACTGCCTTTCTCCTTGCATATGATCCATTTTGCAAAAAGCCAGTTATAATTTGGGGGGAGGGAGTTTGAGTCCCCTAGCCAACAGTCTCTAGGGCAGAATATTCATTTGCTGAGTTCAGAGCTTTCTGTCTATAGTAATATATTTTGCTTATTACACAACTTTAACACTTTAACTATGGAATTTGGCTCAGGCTCAGCCAGGTAAAGGTTTAGGGCAGAGTGACTTTTGTTGGTTTGGACAACTGATTTCTGGTCGTGGCAGAGGGCCAGGTGGCTGGCAAGGGCGAAGGTTCGGTCCTCAGCCCGGCCGGGTATGCCCTTCCCCCCCCCCTCGCAGCCAGAAGCAGACAAGTATGTTTTTTTAATCCACCAATTCTAATTTTTAAAAAGTTGTTTTATCTCAGTAATTATGTCACAAATAAAATAGCAGTAGCAGTATTTATCCTTTTGAGATTGATTTCCATATAGCATATTTTTCTTTAAATTCCATCGAAGTCATCTTGTGTAAAAAGGTCCCAAACTGTCCACAGTTTGTCTAAACACTGACTCATTGACAGAAATGTGGGTACTAACTAATGTGAGATTATTAGGAGTGCTTAAGAATATTTGTTTAAATATTCCTGTGTGAAAATAATTCTCATTTTTTTTGAGTAACTGATCAGGAGTATAATTTCTTGTCATATGGTAAGATCCATTTATGTTTTTTTGAAAAAATTGCTAAGCGATTCTATTGTGTGGATTAGTTGTCTATATCTCACTACCAGTCTAATACTGATGGAGTTTTTGAACACACTTGCTGCAATTTGACATTATTATTGCTTCATTTTCTAGACATTTGAGTAATGTTTCATTTAGCTTTGCTTATCAACTGACACACTCGGGAAGAGGAAACCTCACGGGAGAATTTCCTCTATGTATAGCGGACCTATGGCATGTCATAAGAGGCATTTTCTTGATTTGAGTATTGGTGCGGGGAGGAGCCTAGCCCACTGTGGGTGATACCATCTCGGCAAGTTGCTCTGGAAAAAAAAAAAAAATATATATATATATATTACTATATATATATATATATATATCACATAGTGGCACACACCTTTAATCTCAGCACGCAGGGAGGAAGAGGCAGGCATATTTCTGTGAGATAGAGGCCAGACCGGTATGCAGATATCTACATAGTTAGCAAATTCCAGGCCAGCTGGGGCTAAAAGGAGATCCTGTCTCAAAAATTAAATGAAGAAAAGAGGAAGGAAGGAAGGAAGGAAGGAAGGAAGGAAGGAAGGAAGGAAGGAAGGAAGGAAGCTGAGCATGGGTCACAGGAACAAGCCAGTAAGCAACAGTCCACCATGGTCTGTGCTTCAGCTTCTACTTCCAGGTCCTACCTTGAGTTCCTGCCCTGGCTTCCCTCAGTGATCATCTGTGACCAGAATGTCTAAGCTAAATAAACCCTTTCCTTTCCAAGTTGATTCTGGTCAGAGTGTTTTAGCAAAGCTGTAAAAAGCTAATTAGGACAGACAGGCATGAGGTCTTGTGTCCTTGTGATTTTAATTTGTATTTTTTTAATGTCTAATGATGTCAAACATCTTATGATGCACTCATTTGCCATATTATCTTCTCAGTGAATCATCTTTGCATATTTTTCCCACTTGTAAATTTATAATTTTTGCCTATATTCTACATCTCCCCACACATCCATCTTCTCCAGATGTGAATTTCTTTAGTAAGCACTCCAGACAAGTCCAATACACCACAACATTTAAAACTTGGAGCCTCCATGACAGGAAAAAGCGAAGAGCATGCCAAGAGGACAGACAGTGGTCAGCTCTCATTATCCAGAGATAGGGAAGGGGAGGTGAGAAGATGAGAAAGGATCTCAGGAGGAAAGTGGTAAAGTCTCAAAATTAATTGGGATCACCTTCGTGGTATCCATTCTTCTGTGATACAGTTAAAAATCACCCTGATGGATGGGGTGGGGGTGGGCGGGAAGGGAAAGGGAAATATGCCTGATCTGAATTGGAAAATGATGTACGAAATGCGCAAAGCATCAATAAAAATTAAATAAAAAAAAAATCACCCTGATGGGTCGTTATGCCTGAAGGGGTCTCCTGGGGACCCAACAGAATTAGGCTGGGACATTCCCGAAGCCATAAAGGTAAACTTGCAAGGCATTTTGCATGTCTTTTTCTGGGGGTGGGGCAGGGGGGGCAGGTGCTATAGAAGTGGGGTGGAATATGCACTGAAATCAGAACATTTAGCAAGAACTGATAGGTTTCAGAATTGGCACATTAACTTCACAGTCACGTCACACGTTGTTGAAACATCTTATTACTGTATCAAGAAATGCTTACATCTTTAGTGGAAAATGCCACTGACATGTTCAATTTGTGAAAAGATCAAAAAGAAAGGAGTGAAGTTCAGAAGTTTTATTCAGGAGTCACAGGAAACAAAGTGGAACTTTTAGACTTCAGGATGCTGAATAAGTAAATGTTCTCTGGTCTTGAGGACTGAGTCACCAAAAGGGCTCACTGTGCACTTGACTCTAGTAGCCAGCTTCATTTTGAAATATTGATTAACTGGGCAAACTCCTAAGCTACTCTGGCAAAGGTTGTACAAGCCAAGCTGGAGAGTCTCCTGGTGACACTTAATAGCTGATGGGCACGCGAACGAATGATGCCAACCCTCTGAGCTTAGATGTGCTGTTTTCTGTATCTGGCTATTTCTGATGGGCTTTGGTAGTTTTGTGTCCCCCAAACCCAGGACTTACGTGGCCAGGTTTCAGAGGGTCATGGCATTTCAGGAAGTATTAAGTGGTTTGTTTGTTTTGATTCTCATACATTTTATCCAGAAATGGGAGGGGGATTGTGAAGGAGAATGACTCTCCATAAAGCATGCAGAGCTCCAATGTCCCTTTACACAGCAATCCTCAGTTGTATCAAGTATATTTCTAAAACTGTTTCAGCAAAGATTTAGAATAGAGCAAATCCCTAAGCCTGAGGGAATAACATATCAAAGTTTAATGAGAAGTTACAGCATTTTTTATTAAATTTCTGGTTTCTGGTTTCAAATGTTTTAATGAATCACTTTCTTTGTTGCACTTTTTTTAAAAAAACAAGCTCCTGTCTTTAACCAGCAGCCAGAGAGATCAAGTTCAGCCTACTCGCCATAAGAGAAGAAAAGCCTCTAGCCATCAGCAGCGTTAATTAGCTCTGACTATACATGTCCAAGTAAAAGTTGTCATCGTGTAGGGCAACAAGTTTCACATTTTCTCTCTAGGGGAAATACCAGGCAGCTACTGATGGAAATTCCAAAAATGAAGAGTCTGCTACAGGCTAAATTTCATACAGAACATCAGTCTATCACACTGGCATTGCTTAGTCTTAGCCATAAAAGGGACAAGAAAGGAATGAGAAAGACTAAGGAAAGAAAGTCAAGGAAAAGTCAAAGGGAAAGACCAGAGATGCAGTCAATTTGCCTGTAAGAAGTTTATGCAAAATAGACTATCAGCTTCTAGGAGCTTTCCATATCTGCATACATTTCATAGATCTGTATTTCATATTCACAGGAAAGGCACACCTGTGTGATGCCAAGTGTTTGATAGAATATTATTGTGAAAAGGAAATGGCACAACTTTCTATTAACATATTAAATATAGGGTGTAATTGGAGAAGGAGAGAGGGTGCTGTTTGATTGAGTGGACATGTTGCCATTAAACAGAACAGAGGAAGCAACTTTCCAAGCCGAAAATAGAAGATACTAGAAAGTAAGAAGTGGTGATTTTCCATCCCAGTGACATATGGGATATGTGTTTGTGATGCATGAGCCTTTGTTCCTCCCAAACATCTATTCACTGCCAATGCTTCCAGAGGATAAAAGAGCAAGAGGTCTAGCTCAAACAGCCTGAATTTAGTATGTAAACCGTAGATTTGACAGCCTGTGTTACTCGATTACTGACACAGAGCCCATCAACACTCAGTAGAAAGAGTAATCCTTGATTGACTTAGACGGAACTGAGAAAGAATTTCCCTAGAACCCAATCTATGCTCTCAAATCCAGGAAAATTTGAAGAGATCACCAGACATAAGGAAAAGAGCCTCATACTTAGAATCAAGACATCTTGGTAAAAGAAATGAAGGGTTAATGATTATTAAGTGATGACTTGAATAGCTATGCAAGACTGAGAAAGGACCCTTAAGTACTGTGTGTGTGTGTGTGTGTGTGTGTGTGTGTGTGTTCACATGTGGGTATATGCAATGCATGTGGAAACTAGAGGTTGATGTCAGATGTCACTCCTCAGTTGCTCTCAACCTTAATTTTTGAAATAAAATCTCTTACTGAGCCTGGAGTTCATTGGCTGGCCAGCAAGCCCCAGGGGTCTTTCTATCTCTGACTCTCCAGCTCTGGAATTACAAGCCTATGCTGCTGCACCCAACTTTTACATGGGTTTTAGTGGTCAAACTCAGAACCTCACTTGTACATAGCAAGCAGTATACTGGCCAAGTTATCATCCCAGCCCCAGATGTTATGAATCCATACATGTACTTGGTATGTCAAGTACATGTGCATGTGTATGTATATATCTTCTTGATAAACTTAATATGTTGTTTAATGGAAAACTACTTTCCCCATTTCAAATGCTACCATGGGTTTGGAAAGTTGATTCTGTCACCCTAAAATGATTCAGGACACAAACTGTCTTGGAAAACTGATACAAAATTACATAAATGACAATGCTAAAAAATGAGTTTTAAAAACGCAAAGAAATATTAGAGATAAAATTGAAGTGAGCAAGCAGACTCTCCAGGCCATGGGCAGCAGATACATGCATACTCACTCCAGCCCCATCACGCTCCCTCACTCTAGGGTTCTATCACAGTGCTCTGTAAGCATGTGTAGAACCACTCAGAGCCCCAGCTGCTGTTCCACCCATCCATAATTGACTAGGGCTTCTGTATCAGATAAAGCTTCTTCATGATCCCACATTTTGATCCTAATGTATAAGTAGCTGCTGAAATAAAGCAGTCTATGTATTTAGCCTTACACTTGACAGTAGCCAAAGGAAAGATTAAAGTAGGTTTTGCAGCTTGGTTAAAAGTCAAAGAAATGTGGGGCTGGAGAGATAGCCTAGCAGTTAAGAGCACCGACTGCTCTTGCTGAGGACCCGGGTTCGATCCCCAGCACCCACATGGCGGCTAAGAACCATCTGTAACTCCAATTCCAGGAGAACTCCAGTTCCAGGGGAACCCGAGACCCTCTTCTGACCTCCGCAGCATTGCACAAAACGGGTGCACAAACCTACATGCAGACAGTACATTCATACACATAGAAAAATAATAATAAATAAATTTTTAAAAAGTCAAAGAAATGCATTCTTAAGGGTTTTGTTTGTTTGTTTGTTTGTTTTTTCTTAAGTTTTTATTTTCTTAAGGTTTTTGTTTTTTTCATTAAGGTTTCTTTTTTTTTTTTTCCCTCAAGAAAAGAAATTTCCTGAACGGGCTTTTTATAAGGGCCATAGCAGGTTTGTGGTGTGTGTGTGTGTGTGTGTGTGTGTGTGTGTGTGTGTGTTTGTGTGTGTGTGTTTCTTTGTTGTTTTGTTTTTCTGGACTAGCTAGTGAAATTCAGGAAAAGGCATCTGAGCACCAGGGAAGGACAGGCAGGCCAAGGCTCCGCAGACTGAGAAGACGGCCACACTGACTTCTGACCCTGCCCGGATTCAGGCAGACAACTGAGAAATGCAGGGAAGTGGCTGGCTGGCCGTGTATCTGTCACAGCACCCAGCTCTGTACCGTTGACAACAGTTTGAAGTTGTAGCATATGGAAAACACAGAGTCCTGTGCTTTTGTTCTTACGAGAGAGCAAGTTGCTATTCTTCCACAGAGAATAGATGCTACAGTCAAGATTTCTCAAGGAATCCTTCACTGGACGGAAAGCAGGCAGCGAGCAGTCCTGATGGACGGAAAGCAGGCAGCGAGCAGTCCTGCTGCAGTCCTGCTGGACGGAAAGCAGGCAGCGAGCAGTCCTGCTGGATGGAAAGCAGGCAGCGAGCAGTCCTGCTGGACGGAAAGCAGGCAGCGAGCAGTCCTGCTGGACAGAAAGCAGGCAGCGAGCAGTCCTGCTGGACAGAAAGCAGGCAGCGAGCAATTCTGTTGACTTTCCGAACGCTATGGATCCACTGCGCCTTGACAACTGCTGTCAAAGCCACCAGAGAATCAAAGAGAAACAAAACAGAATTGTTCCACATCTGTAAACAATATGATGGAACTACCTAAAACTTAAAATACCAACCTACTCCAATTACAGTCTTAATACCTATGATGCTCAAGCTTCCAATATTCCAACTGCTTAGTATTACATAATAAAATGATAGGTTTTTAAAAGACTAACAAAAATATTTTAAAATAATATATGCAGAAACAGCTAGCTATGTAATACTCATATACTAAACTACAAGAATGCACGAGACCGAACTACTGGAATGCAAAAGCGATCCTCCACAGCACAGTATTCTAAGAAGGCTACGTGGAAGCATCGATTAAAACATGGAACATGGAGCTAAACACATGCCTTTAATCCCAGCACATGAGAGGTAGAGGAAAGAGGATTAGGAGATCAAGGCATGCCTTGGCTACAATTCAAAGAGGCTAACCTAAGCTATAGGAAATCCTATCACAAACAAGCAAAAAAAAAAAAAAATCCACTTGGAAAATCGGTTGTGATTATATAGTGTGATGTCTTTGTTTCAATTATAATCTTTTTTTTTTATGTGTATGAATGTACTGTCTGCATGTAGGTTTGTGCACCCGCACCCGTGTGGTGCAAAGCTGTGGAGGTCAGAAGATGGCGTCAGATTCCCCTGGAACTGGAGTTAAAGACAGTTCTCAGCTGCCATGTGGGTGCTGGGGATTGAACCCGGGTCCTCTGCAAAAGTAGTAGGAGGTCTTAACCGCTAGGCCATCTTTCCAGCCCCTTCAATTATAATCTTTTAAAAATTTGGACCGGGGTTTGATCCCCAGCATCCACATGGCAGCTGAGAACCATCTGAAACTCCAATTCCAGGAGAACTCCAGTTCCAGTGGAATCCGACACCCTCTTCTGACCTCCGTGGCATTGCACGACACGGGTGCACAGACCTATATGCAGACAGTACCTTCGTATACATAAAAATAAATAGGGGCTGGAGAGATGGCCTAGCGGTTAAGAGCGCCGACCGCTCTTACAGAGGACCCGGGTTCAATCCCCAGCACCCACATGGCAGCCGAGAATCCTCTGAAACTCCAATTCAAGGAGAACTCAAGTTCCAGGGGAATCCGACACCCTCTTCTGACCTCCGAGGCATTGCACATCACGGGTGCACAGACTTGCATGCAGACAGTACATTGATACACATACAGAAATAAATAAATGCCGGGCGTGGTGGCGCACGCCTTTAATCCTAGCACTTGGGAGGCAGAGGCACGCGGATCTCTGTGAGTTCGAGGCCAGCCTGGTCTACAGAGTGAGTTCCAGGACAGCCAGAGCTACAGGGAGACCCTGTCTCAAAAATAAATAAATAAATAAATAAATAAATAAATAAATAAATAAATAAATAAATAAATAATATATATATATATAAATATGTTAAAAATTTGATTTTTGTTATTTATTTGGTCAGGGTAGGGTATGCACAAGCCAGAGCATGTGTGTGGTCAGAGGACAAATTCTCAAGTCGGTTCTGTCCTTTTCCTTCTAGGTGGGCTCCAGGGACCAAACTCAAGTCATCAGGCTTACCAGGCAATCACTTTACCCAACAGACCTAGCTCTGTTGCCTTTAAATATAATTCTGTTTTTAATTTAATTTTATTTAATTTTATGTGTATGAGTGCTGTGCTTGCAGAGTTGTGCTGTGTGCCTGCAGAGCAGAGGACAGAAGAGGGAGTCAGATCACCTGGAAACAGAGGTTCAAACGGATGTTAAAGTCATGTGGGTTTTGGGAATTGAATCCAGGCCTTCTCCAAGAGCAGTCAGTGCTCATAGCCACTGAGCCAACTCTCCACCCACCTTAAATATAATTCTTAGATGATGTTCTTCTTCTCACTCTGTCGTTTCTGCCTGGCTGTATTGTCTTAGATTTTTTACAGAATCTCGTTCTTAGGGATTGGCAGTTTTAGGAGTGAGATGTAACATAAGAAGAATTATGCTAAATCTCTCAAGGATTCCATGGGATAGTGGGATGCTTTGCAAATATGTTAAAATCTTGTCAGTTGCTTTCCTACTGTTGCTAACTTACCATAAAAGTAATGGATTAAAACAGCACAAATGTATTATTTTATAGTCTTAGAGGCCACACTGTGGCTTTCAGTGAAGGCATCAGTGCTTCCTTGAGGCTGGAGGTATGAATATCCCTCTTCCCTTGCGCATCTTCTAGAGCTGCATTCCTCTACTCCCGCCCCTTCCTCCATCTCTGGAGTTGGCAGCCTAGCGGTTTCAAATGTCTGTCTCCTGCCATCACACCGTTTCTGTGGTGAACTTCCGTCTCCTTCTCTTGCCACATTGGTGGCTATGCGGAAGGCCTGCCCGGAAATACAAGATCTCTAGATCCTTCTTCCTAAACTATCTGCACAGTCCCTGTATCCTGCATAGGACAGCACATGCTCCAGGATGTAGTTAACTTAGGGGCCACCAGGAAGATAACTTTTTCAAAATGACCATAGGTGCTGCCCCAGTGTTTTAGACAGACACGCTCCTGCTCCTCTTGTGACTGAGGAGATATAAGGTGAACAGCAAGAGATGAGGACAGCTTGATATGTTAGAATAGAAAGTTTATTTTTTTACCATTTAAGTTACCTAGAGTGGAAATGCAAGCAGGTTGTAAGAAGGAAATTATAAACTGGTAATTGTAACATTTAAGGAAAATCTATATTATTTAACAAATGAAACTGAGATCCACTAAATTAATACTTTGCTCAAATTCATGTGATTACATTATAGTGTGAAAATTTTGAATTCCAATAACTGTACTCTCACAGAGTTTCATGCATTAGTAAAATTCTTTTTGTTTCTCCATAATTTGTTCTGATTACCAAAATGATTCATGTAACAAGAAAATAGAAAAAATTAAGAATTACAGCAAAAACTATCTATTATCCTAGCATACAAAGATAAACAGAATATTTGGAAGGCCATCTTTCTTCTTGTTATGTTTGATGATCCACCCATATAAACACACACATTTGAAAACCAAATGCACAGACCTCCAATTAACCTTTCTTTACATGACACAATAATGAAGATTTTCTTCTGTCTTGAGTAGCATGATTTTTAATGGTTATATTAATACAATACAGGATGGATGTACTGTAATGTATTTATTATTGAATGGCATTTTCTATTTTTATACGTAATATCCATATGTAAACATGGATGCTTCCTAAGGATATTTATGCTGAGCATTCTAAAAATTAAATGACTGATCATACAATTCAGATGGTTAGGTCTTTCAATGCATGTTTCCGTCTATTCTTGATCCAGAGCTTACATCCTGGGCTCTGATATTTTTCCTGGCCCATTGTATCTCTAACTGTAGGCAGAAGTAAGATTATTTTCCATTCTTTTCTAATATGTACCGTGTAGTTACCTGGAAAAACTACTCATATGTAATTACTTATTTGTCTCTTCTATGAAGGTGAGCTTCTTAGGTAAACAACATTTACATCTTTTCCTCTTTTTATTTCTAGCCTAACACCTGGCATTTAAAAGGTCTTCATGGGGGCTGGAGAGATGGCACAGTGGCTAAGAGTGCCAACTGCTCTTGCAGAGGACCGGGGTTCGATCCCTAGCCCACATGGTGGCTGAGAACTGTCTTTAACTCTAGTTCTAGGGGAATCCTACACTGTCTTCTGACCTCCTTGGCATTGCATGACACGGGTGCACAAACCTACATGCAGACAGTACATTCATACACATAAAAAAATTAAAAAATAAAAGGTCTTCATAAATGTTTTTTGGAAGGAGTAAAAAATTAATGAATTAGTCAATAACATAATAAATGAAAGATGGAATAAAAATAGTACTTGACATTCTCAACCACTTAGGGATAAAGGAAAGCCAAAGTGGTTTTCCTTTATCCCTAAGTTGAATAACTCTTACCCCTCATTTTGTGAAGAGAAAGAATGTGATTTTTCTCTTCTTCATTTTCTCCCAATTCACTTCCTGTCCTAGCCTGCTAGATGACAGAGTCAGGTCATCTTAAACTCTAATTCACTCCATAACAGATTCATCCAAGGTGATCAGCACAGGTACAGAATGAGAGACAGAGGTGGTGACCTTCTGGAGTCTGACAGAAATTTACCAGACATCCACAGACAGTCACTTCTGGGAGATAAGTAGGGAGTTTTTTTTTGTATGACCCAAAGACTTTTGCTTGTCTTCTTCAATTTTAAAGCCACTCTTTTGAAAACTTTGTACAGAAATCAATTATTCATTAAGAAGAGGTATACCCCCAATTCAATAAACATATATCAATAAATGTTCCCCAATGCTTACTTTTCAAACATATTACCTTCTATTATAATTTAATCAAAATCAAGTAGAAACCATCTTCCTTAGTATAATCAAGGATTAGGAGGACATCTGTGATTCCAGAACAAAACTCCACCCCCCAACATACAGATTTATCTCCTTATTCTGCCAGAAGGTGTAGAAAAACAAAAATACTGGTTCTCTTCTCTAAGATCAAAAGACAAACATGGTGGTTTCTGTGATCACTTCTGTCAGACAGAGGCATCTCTGCCTCACCTTAAGATAAGGACAGTGATATGTGGTTGTCTGCTTAATCTCTCTCCCACTTTTCTGCATCACCAGCAGATTTCCTCCCAGGCTCCTGTCTCTTTCTATATGTGTGGTACATGCATTAGCATCAGAACCCCATAAGGATATTTGCTATGGTCAGCAAAAGCATAATACATCAGCCCTATGCTGACTAAGTGGTTGTCGTACCTTTCAAATCTCCAGATAACTGCAGATTTGGACAGTTTTTTTTGCTAAGCCTAGGGTAAAAGAGGGGCAAAAGCAAAAAAAAAAAAAAGTGTGAAAAGCAAAGGAATTCGGAATTCGGGAAGAATTAACTCTTCCACTCTGGCTTTTGTAAGCCTAGATAAATATCTCAAACATTTAGGGAACCAGGGAGTTGGGGAGGACTATTTAACACTGAAGGACTTTTGAAAAACATATGGAAACCTATTACTTAATACACATAGAAGAAGAGTTTCAATGGTGTTCCAAGTAGATAGCTACTCCTAGCAAATAAAAACCCCAGGACCACGAATGGGTTGCTTTTCTTTCAGTTGTTGGGCAACAGGCTCCCATTGACCTGAAAACATTACAGGTGGTTGCCATTGCTCTTGGTTAGTCTCCAGAAGTTGACCGCAAAACCTTACTGCTGAAGAAAACCTATACTTGAGTCGTGGAACATGGAGAAACCAAGGTACTGACCTGGAAGTTCCATCTCTACTGATTACTTTTCATAGTGCTAGAAGATGTTATAAATGTTACTAGAAAAGTAATCATCAATCTTACCTAGCTTTGAGCCTTACAAATTATAACCACTGCCCTGCAAGATATGCCCACCAGTGCAGTACTCGCACAAATATTATAGGAGTAACCATAACATGATTGGACTTAAGGCCACTCCACAAGATGGAACTCATATCTGGCATAGTTAATGGAGCCAAGAACCTGTGGCTAGATAGGTCATGAGCCGTAGGGGAGAATCTGCTACTAACATCCTACTAATGGACATAGAAGTAAAATGACTCCTAGACTTAATACTGTACCCATAAATCAGTGCATCTCTCAACTGTCATCAGTAAAGTTTTTCCATAAAATACAAGACAATTAACACAGAGACCCACACCTGATAATGTCTATAGAAGAAGAAGCTGCTGGGTCTGGAGAGATGGCCTAGCGGTTAAGAGCGCCGACCGCTCTTACAGAGGACCTGAGTTCGATCCCCAACACCCACATGGTGAGAACCGTCTGAAACTCCAGTTCCAGGAGAACTCCAGTTCCAGGGGAATTGGACACCCTCTTCTGACCTCCGCGGCATTGCATGACACGGGTGCACAAACTTGCATGCAGACAGTACATTCATACACATACAGAAATAAATAAAATTAAAAAAAAAAAAAAAGAAGCTGAAGAGTGCTTTAGCCCTAAATGGGACAACTGTATAATGCCCTCCCCCAAGGCTCAGGGGAATATACCAAAGAGGCACTAGAAACAGTGTAAGAGCCAGTAGTGGTAGATGACCACATACTGTTTTCTGGACAGCAGGGAAGTTGCACATATTAACTTACAGCAATGGTGACAGAGTGCACAATCCTGCTCAAGTTCAAGCCAGACAAAATCCCACCACAGAGAGAGTAGGTAGGCATGAACTCTCACTATCAGCTTAGGAGCTACTGGCATTTGGTAGCTTCTGGTAGAAAAAGAGTCAGTTTTCTTTAAGGGCATGACCTCTTGGTGGGTCCCACACCCCAAAGTATTTCAGCAACACATATTATACTCAATAGAAGAAAAAAATGAATACAAAGTTGGGTGTGTAGGAGATAGGGGTATATTTAGAAGGAGTTAGGAGAGGGGAGAATATGAAAAATATACCATATGAGGTTTTCAAGGAATTAATAAAAATATTTAAAACAACCCCCAAAAATGACTAGAACAGATATGCTTAGAAACATGTCTAACCATGGGACTGGAGAGATAGAATTCAGTCGTTAAGAGTACTGGATGAGCTTAAAGAAATCCCAAGTTCTATTCCCAGCACCTACTTGGTGGTTCATGTTTGTCCATAACTCCAGTTCCAGGGGATTCAACAACCTCTTCTGACATCTATGGGCATTGCTTGACATGGGTGCACTTACATACATGCAGGAAATTACACTCATCCATAAAAAATAAAAAGAATAAAATTTTTTAAAAAAGAAACATGTCCAACCTTTTCAGACCATCTCATTCATCCATGTGAAGAATACACTAGCAATTATTGGATTTGAATTTTGTTTTTTTGACAAAAATAAGTTATGAGTTATGACTGCAATGCTAAGTGCTAAAACTTTTTTTGATAGAATAGGATAAAGGGTTAAGGAATTTTTAGAATCTTCTTTGAGTCTGAAAGAAACACTTGACCAACCCAGTACCTCATAGAGAACCTGCTGATAATCATCCTTAGTTGTTTTCTAAGCCCTTTGTGCCTAGAAGTAGCTATAAAGGGTGGTGTCACTTACTTTTCCATTGCTGTGATAGATCATCATGACCAAAAGCAATTTATAGAAGAAAGAATTTATTTTGGTTTATGGTTCCAGAGGGAATGACCATAATTTGGGGGAAGCATAGGAGAAGGCAGGTGCAGCTCCCGGATCAGGAAGCTGAGTGCTCACATAATCAGCCACAAGTAGCAAAGAGTGAATCAGACATGGGGCCAGGGTATGGACTCTTAAAGCCTTTCCCCCAGGGACATGCTTCCTCCAGCAAGGCCTCACCTCTAAAGATTCCATGACCTTCCCCAAACTGCACCATCAACTGGGGACCAAATGGTCAAATAATTTAGCATTTGGAGGATATTTTCCATTCCAACTACTACAGGTAGTTTCTGCCTCCAGTTCAAGTGATAAATTAGACTCTAGAAATTTGTACATAACATATTCCTGTGATGTTAAATTTGACTCATAGTCAATGTGTTCATTCCATTTCTTGTCTCAAAATCAATCCTCTCTTCCTCTAGATCTTAAAATGGAGCTCAATGTTAAGTAATACTAAAATAATAAAGCAATACATCTGGGTTCATATGAATTTACCGTATACCACAGAGTCCTTGCTTAAAAGTATTTAAAATAATCCCAAAGAAATAAGACAAAGAACGTTCACTTTTAGTATGGAAATATGTTAAATACTATAAAAGTTGATGATCCTACTTTGTGAAGTAAAGATTAGATGCTCAAGAACATTTCCTTATTGTATTAGGGTTCTCTAAAGAAACAGAATCAATAGAATGAATATATAGCTATATACGGATTTATTGATTTACTCATGTGACAGAGTTAAAGGAGTCCAACAATAACCGTGCCACACTGGAGAGGCTGAGAATCCAGGGAACTGCTCAGTCCTCAAGGCTGGATGTCTCAGTAGTCCCAATCTGGTGCTGAAGGCCCAATGGATTCCAGGAGATCTGCTGGTCTCAGTACACGCTGGGATCCAAAGGGCTGATCACAGCAGCAAGACGAACTCACCAGTGAGAGAGAGAGACAAGCTACAGGAAAAGGGACCAGCTCCCTCTGCCATGGCCTTTTATACTGCCTGCCGGCAGAAGGTAACGCCCACATTTGGGGTGGGCCATACGGCTTGAGGTAGTCCAATCTGAAGATATTTTTCTTTTATTTGCTCATCCCTAGTCCAGTCAACTTGACACCCAGGATTAACCATCACACTTATGTTTCTATTTTCCCACATATTTCACATGGCATAGCTTATTATATCTCATTTTCCTCAGTTTCCATAAACTAGCCAGATTTAAGAGTTTTTCTGGAAACTTTCTTTTCTTTTTTTTTTTTTTTTTTTTTGTCTTTTTGAGCAGGGGTCTCCCTGTACGCCCCACTGTCCTGGAAAACTCACTCTGTAGACCAGGCTGGCCTTGAACTCACAAAGATCGCCTGCCTCTTGCCTCCCAGTGCTAGGATGTAAAGGCGTGCGCATCCCCAGGCCCGGCTTTGGAAAATTTCATTTTCAAAAGGGCAATCTACACAGCAGGAGTGGAGGGAAGGGGGACTTATTAGAGATGTGAAAGTATAGGTTTCGTCCTCATGATGTATTGAATCTGAGCCTGTATTTTAACAAGACATCAAAGGGATTCATATACACATTCAAATTTGAACACAGGTTCTAGAAGAAAAAGAAGCAAGTCAATTTCACTATATTTTGGTCTGAGACAAAAGTGCATATGTGAAAGCCTGCAAAGACAGATAAAAATTGACTTCACAGAAAGGTGAGGGAGAGAACCACCACATAGTGAGAGTTTCCACAAGGAATCCAGCCACAGTTCAGCTGCTGAGACAATTCTAAGTCAGTAGATCTCACACAAACTTTCCATTTCATACATCTATTACTATATAATTTCAGTAAATAACTAAACAACTAGTTCTATTCAAATCTCAATGTGCCTGATTTACAGAACTCTGCCATATGCTATCATAAGCTTTCCCATATGACAGGCTCCATGTGACAGGTTTTACCTGAATTGTCCCATGTGGTCTCATTCAATTAATTATTCTCTTTCACATCTCCATTTCTACTCTCAGAACAATCGAGAAATATATATATATATATATATATATATATATATTTATTTATTTATTTATATATATAATCTCCATCCCAGAACCAAGTTGAATGCAGATGACCAAGAAAATAAGAGAGTGTCTTGGGTTCAATGTATACTATTGGCTGACAATCTCAGGTGGGGAGTTACAAAATTCTGATAATTGACCCAGGAGCCTAGGGTTATAGAGAGAGGAAATGCCAATAAAATATGTAAAATAGTCCCAGTACCAGTGAAATGAAGTAAGATAATATAAGTCATGGAGCAAGAAAAAAGTGCAAATTTGTGGACCTAGATCATTAGCTTTATTGCTGGATTTGATTTAACCCCTTAAATAGTAGTGGTGAAGTTAACTCCAAGTGAAGACAACTCACCAGTTTTATGTAAATTAACAAACAAACAAACAAACAAAAAAGTGGGGAGAAAGGAAAAATGAAGACTGGAAGATATAGCTATCCAAATAGATGCAGAGGAAGTATACACACACGCACGCACACACACACACACACACACACACACACACACACACACACACACAAAAATGAAATAAGAAGCCACTATGACATTTCCATAATCACACATCTCAGTGCCAGAAACCAAAGATAATGAGAAAGTGGAAGTGCCCAAAAGAAAGTTTTCAGAGTCTTACTTTTAAAAGTATCAATAACCACATAAATACTCAAATAACAGATGAATTAAATAAGGTAATCAATTGAGGACCTGGACAATAAAGTTAATAAAGTGAATGAAACAATAATTTGCAGGAGAAATTCAAAACCATGTAGGAAAAATTCAGCAAGGAAATTGAGGCCAAAAATTCTTCCAAGAACTCTGGAATAAGTTTGAGACTGAAGGACAGAAGAACAAACTTAGATTAAATCTAAAGGCAAAGACAACTTATTCAGTGAAATTGTGACAAAAAATTCCCAAACCAAACCTAGAGAAAGAAATGAGCATTCAAACAAAGAGGGCATTCATAACTCCAAATACAGAGCAGAGAAGAACATCTTTACTATACATCACAGTTAAAATGTTAAAATATGAAACAATATGAATAATATTAAAAGCTGTAAAAAATATCTAGCTCTCATATAAAGGTAGAAACAGAATTGCTATCAGAGAAACTGGGGTTCCTCCTTTTGGGTTCTTAGTCTCAAAAAAAAAAAAAAAAAAAAAAAAAAACTTAGAAATGGACTCAGAAAAGTTTTAGAGAAAAACTACAGGGCAGGCAAATTGAAAATTCTGACAGGTTCCAAGAGGAGGAAGATGAATAAGGGGAAGAGAGAGCCACAGTTTCTGAGTTAGGGTCCAGGAAGGCTAGCAGCTTACCAATGGAGGCAGAAGGAAAGGAAAAGAGTAAGGAAGCTCAGTGCTGAGGAGAGCATTTCCAGGATTCCAGTGGGGTGGCGTGCATCTTAAATCCCAGCCCTCAGGAGACAGAGGCAGGAGGATCTTTATGACATTGAGGCCATCCTGGTCCACATAGTGACCTCCACCAGGGCAGGGACTAGGGGGACCCTGTCAGGAAAAAAAAAACTACATAGAAGAAGGATTTCTTGTAAATATGGATACATCATCTCATTGAGGATGATTATTCCTTCCACTAGTGTGGATTTATTTGAAGTGCCCTTCCTGGAGGATGGTCATTTCGCTTAGATGAGTTGATTCTCAAGAGAGGAGACAATAGTGTATAATGTTCTAATCTTTGTGATCTTTTATTGGATTTTATCTATTTATTGCTTTGGACATACATATATTTGCATGTGGGTTAAAGTCTGAGGAAAATTGTGGGAGTTGTTTCTTTCCATCTACCATGTGGATCCTGGGGATCAGGTCAGCAGGCTTGGCATTAGACGCTATTTCCTATAGAGCCATCTTGCTAGCTAATGTACAGAGTGCCGTATTTTTTTGCTAGGGCCAGAGACACTCCACGTTTTTGATCAGGAGGAAATAACTTTCCCTTAGCGGGCCTCAAAAATAGCCCTGATATCATAAGTTTTCATATGAAATTTTAAATTCTACGGAGTGGCAAAGCTGATGTTTATCTTTCTAGTGTTACCAAGGAAATAAGAGGTGCAGTCCAAAGCTGCCCTTGAGGCAGAGAGCCACCTTACATGGCTAGCAATCTTTATTCAGCTACCTAAAAGAGTGACCAGCTTTCTTCAGCAACCTGGAAACCCAGGAAATAGGGAATGATAGATTTCCAGCCCTGAAAGCAACAGCCAACCAAATTAGCTACATCCAAAACCTTATGTCTTAAAATTGGTGGAGAAATAGGAACATTTCAAGATAATGGACAAACTAAGGTAATTCAGGACACCAAGCCAGAAAGGCAGAAAATATTTTAAAAATTCTATACACAAAGGAAGACTAAAGACAGTCTCATCCACAAGTGCGCAGGAAAGAATACATTTCATTAGATGAATAAATCCATAAACATAGCAAGTTCTAAACAGGAAATCAACAAATGCCTAATGTTAATAGGAGAGAAAGAAAAGAAGTTGTAATAATCCACTCAAACAGAACAGCAACTAACAAAAGCATGGAAGTTAGCAAACTCTTCTCCACAATAGCCTTAGATGTAGATGTAAGATGGCCTAAACTCATTATTTAAAGAAACAGACTAACTATATTACAAAGAGTCACAAACTGTTGTCTCTAAGAAACAGACCTCATCAGCAAAGTAAACCATTAACTCTGAGTTAAAAGATGGAAACCAATGTATCAAGCAAATAGGATCTTAAAACAAACTTGACATAGCTTAGGCTCATATCTAAAAAGGTAAGACTTCAAACCAAAATTAGTCATAGGAGATAAAAACTATTATATATTAAGAGAAGTAACAATTCATCAAAATACAACAATTATAAATGCTTTCCACCAATTTAGGGGGCTCCCATTTTCATAAAACAAGCACCAAAAAGCTATGAAATGTCACATAAATCTTGACACATAATAGTGAGAGAGAGATTCCAATACCCCATTCTCCTACCAAAAATTAAATCAAGAATATCTAAAAACTTAAACATGTTCATAAAAAGCAATAATATCAAAACATTATTAAAAGTTTCTCCATGAAAAATGCCAATGACTGATAGATTCATTGTTGAATTTTCCTAGACTTTTAAAGGAGAGCTGAGTATTTTCTCAAAAAGTTCCATAAAACAGAAAGGGAAGGAATAGTATCACACTCACTCTACTAAGCTAGTATTATCCTGAGCCTAAAACTGGATAAAAACACACCAACAAAAATAGAACAGAGAGCCAGGTGTGGTGGCGCACACCTTTAATCCTGGCACTTGGGAGGCAGAGGCATGCAGATCTCTGTGAGTTCGAGGCCAGCCTGATCTACAGAGTGAGTTCCAGGACAGCCAGAGCTACAGGGAGACACTGTCTCAAAAAAAATTAACAAAATAAATAAATAAATAAATAAATAAATAAATAAATAAATAAAGTCCCAATAGAACTAGGAATAGAAAAAATATGTATTGAATAATGAAGACTATTTAGGATGAATTCCATAGCCAACATTATAAAGTTGAGCCATATATATAGTCCTCAAAGTCTTAGCTAGAGCAAAGAGACAAGAGACATATAAAGAAGTTTTCTATTTTCAGAGAACTTGGACAATTACAGAACCCTTAAAGAAAACTTTAAGCTCTGATAAGTATTTTCAGCAAAGAAGCAGGACACAAAAGTCCCATTAAAAACCGCTATCAACTGGGCATGGTAATACAAGCCATTAATCCCAGCTCTCAGGAGGTAGGGGCAGGCAGATCTCTGGGTTCCAAGTCAGCCAGGGCAACATAGTGAATCATATATATATTATATATATACTAATATATATAATATATACTATATATAGTATATATTATGTCTATGAATGTATTGTCCACATGTAGGTTTGTGCACCCATGTCCTGCAATGCCCAGAGGTCAGTAGAGGGTGTTGGATTCCCCTGGAACTGGAGCTAAAGATGGCTCTCAGCCACCATGTGGGTGCTGGGGATCAAACCCAGGTCCTCTGCAAGAGCAGTCGGCACTCGTAACCACTAGGCCATCTCTCCAGCCCTGAAATCGTGTACTTTTTTAGAATAGATTTTTCTACATACCAATAACAGACTTTATGAAAAGAAAATTAAGGGAAAAGAAATACTATTAATTATAGCTTAAAAGGAGAAAATACTGCCTAAGAATAAACCTAACCAAGAAGGTGAAACAGTGAAAGCATTAAACCACTGAAGAAAGAAATTGAAAACAATATTATAAGACTGAAAGAACTCCTATATTCATGGGTTAGCAGAATTTATATTGTGAAAATGGCTACAAGACTGACAGCAGTCTACAAGTTCAACACAATCTCCATCAAAATTCCAATCATGCTCACATGGAGACATATACGGCCTTGAATAGCCATAGTAATCCAAAGCAGAAAAATATCATAATAACTGACCTGAAATTATACTACATAGCCACAGTGTCAAAGACAGCATTGTACTGGGGGCCAAGACAGACAACCAATGGACTAGAATACAGGGACCAGAATAGAAGGTGCATTTACAGAGACCAAATTTTTGACAAAGTTATCAACATCTCCAGGGAATGATGCTAGGAACACTGGTTATCTATATGCCAAAGAATTAAATCAGTTCTACTTCTCTCATCTCATACAAAGATCAACTTAAACTGGGTCAAAGACTTTAATGTAATGTCTGAATCATTGAAACTGTTAGGTGACCATGAGAGGAAAAGTAGGGATGTTGAAGGGGTGGGGTGTAATAGAATATATGTGACTTGAAAGCAGAAGGTAGGCTACGGGGGAATGACAGGACTGACAGGACGGGGGTGGGGGGTGAGAAGGCAGGTGAAGAGAACCAATACACATGGGATACATATGAAAATCCATAGTAAAACTCATTACTATGTGTGCTAATGTGAAAAATGAACAGAAATATCTTAAAATTATGTGCTCCTACATGGTAGGGGAAAATGGGTTGGAAATTTTCAGCTCATGTCTTGAAGCAAGATTAGACACCTTTATCTTTTGCAATGGGTTCTAGTTTGTCTTATAGAGCAGCCTAAAAGGTGGCAAACATCCTTTGCTAGGAAGTGTACTCTGATGAAATGTCCAAGTGTATATGCATGAATGCTTACCCTGTGTAACTTCTTTTTGTTCTCCTATCAATCTTAGTTGTGCGTGACCTCGAATGATGCCTGAGTTTTGAACTATAATTTCTTCTAATATCCAGCAATATTAACTCATGTCTAGAAAATGTTTTAAATTTATTTTTTTATATTTTATGTGTATGAGTGTTTTCCCTGCATGTATGCAACTGCACCCATGTCATGCAATGTTTGTGGAGGCCAGAAGGGGACATTAGATTCCCAGAACTGGAGTTACAAATGGTTGTTATCTGCCATGTCGACGTTGGGAACTGAACTTGGGTCTCCACAGGAGCAGCCAGGGCTTTTAACCACTAAGCTATCTTTCCAGCCCCCAGCAATGTTTTGTTAGTGTTGGTGTTTGTTTGTTTTCAGTGCTGAGGGTTGAACTGTATGCCATATTGTCGCTTAACTAAGCACTCTTCCAATCTACCACTGAGTCACTTCTCCAGCCCAAACATCTCTAAAGGGCTCAAATACATCTCGTATGCACATGCTTTTAAATACATAGTATAATTTATTTATATAATTACAATTCTCCTCGCCTCCAGATGCTCTGGAAAGTTAATACTCATATGGCATGATAAGTGCTAATGACAGCTGGGCTAGCTGACTTATCATGTCTATAAATATTGCCTTCTGGAAATACTGCTTCTCTGGGCAAGGATATCATTTTTTAAAGAGCTAAAAGTTGAAGTTTTGTTTAAAAAGGAAGTTTGCATATCTACATGTATTTATGGCTTTAAGCATGCATAGCTAATAAGGACAAGCCTTTTTAATTCTAGCAGCTGTTACTTTAAAGAGCAAACACTGACGTTTTCCTTCTTGCTTTAACTGGATTTGGTCTGTATTTTCTATGCATGAAAAGCCAAGAAGTATTTTCCTTACTATTAATGTCCAATGAACCATGTAAGTAAACACTGGAGAAAATTAATATACCCTGCCTGCATAGCAACATTAATTAACATGGGGTTTACTAGAAAAGAAAAAAAAAATGTCTGGGATTATCAGTAGAGAGTAGTCTAGAGATATCAAGTAGAACCCTACGAAATCCTCAGAAGTTTAGTAATGTTATATGTAAGGGTTGACCTAAGAGCTGTCATTGGAGTATGTTGAGGCCTGACAATAATTATAGCTCTAACAGATAGTAATACAGAATGTTTACATGGATTTTTATAGTATATAATCACATTTGATGCATATGGCAATTCTAGAAGGAGAACTTAGTGCTCTCATTTGTTGACTAAAAGAGACTAAAGCTCAAAGAACTTATTTCCCAGCATCAAGCTCAGGTAAGAATGACAGACATGGAGTTGAAATCCAGGCTGGCTCTTGAGCTTGAGCTCTTAGCTATCAAGCTATGTTGTTGATCTAAAAGGAGGAAGGATGTTTCCTAAACTCCCTTTTAAAATTGCAGCTAGATTAGTGGGAGAAATTTCCAGGAGCTATACTAGGGCAAAGAAGGGCAAACACAACTCTCTCCAGCACCAGAACCATCCAGATGCTCAAAAATTAAAAAGGACAATTCAGATCCCAAAATACTCATGTCCCTGAGAAAATCTGCTGTGCAAATATAAAACAAAAGAAACAATGGCTATTAATATCCTTGGACACTTCTCTGGGACAAATGAGCCACTCTGGGCATCTCTATATTTCCTAGAACGTTAAAAGGAAAGAAGAGAGGAAAACCTGGGCCACAGTAACAGTAAAAATAAATGAATAATTAAAAATACCATTGCTAGCCAGGCATGGGTTTCCTTAAGGAAGGTCTGGAGACAATTGATATCTATATGCCAGATTTTTTATTTTAATATGCATACATCATCCATTTAAGGCCACCAAGATCAGGAATATAGTTATACACATTTTGATTGCTTCACACAATAACCACCCATTAGGAAAGGAGCATAGAAGGCAAACTCTTCTCTCCTGGCTTAGCTCTCACTGCTCTGCTCAGTTTATCTCAGCATCTTTCCAAAGAAATATGATCCACGGAATAGGGAGATGGGTCAGTGGGTTAGGAGCTTGTTCTGCAAGTTTGAATCCTGAGTTTGTGTTCACATTAAATTAGGCACAGTAACACACATCTGTAATCCCAGCGCCCTCAAGGCAAGATGGAGTGGAAACAGGAGAATACCTAGAAGCTTGCAGAGCAACTGGCCTACTGTACACGGTGACAAGTAACAAAAGAGAGACCCTGTCTCAAATAAAGCAGAAGGCGAGGGTTATCCTTTTAACTTCCATACTCACTCTGTGGGACACACACACACATGCAGGCATGCACGCACACACAATACATACACATACATACATACGAAAATGCATGCTTTATTAAAACAGTTGCATCCACTTATACAGATATTACCATCGCATTTTCAGTCTCTATGAAATATAGTAGAAGATATTCTTAAGTCCACTACATGGTGAAATAACTAAAGACTATGTTAAGTGTGAACCACATTCAGAAATGCCCTTCAACTTCTGCACACTTATGATTCACTCAAAATGTCCAGAGGGCTCTTGCTGAGAGTCTTCAGTAATCCCTAGGCCCTGTCCTTTGCAGAGCTGGCTTGGCTCACTGAGCTTCCTGGGAAAGCTTCCTATCTCAGGTTTCAGCAGATTTGGAAAATAAACTCACATCTTTCTCAGCACTGGCAAGAGGTAAAACATACCACCTACTGCCAGACTTTTACAGTTCAAAATTTACTTCTTACCATGAACAATTGAGAAGTATATTCCCTGCAAAAAATAAATGCTACATTTAATCCTGGGAGGTCACTGTCATGTGGCCTTGGCAAAACAAATCAACAGATCAATTTATTTTCAGATTTCCATGTATTCACCCTTTCTATAGCCACTGAATGATATTTGATGATACTAAGTTAGCATTATTAAATCCAGTCCTAACTTTTGCACTTTCCAGAAGTACAGTCATTAAGCATATTTTATAGGACCTGCTGCTTCTTTTCAATTAGCACCGAGCATGTTGGTTGATGGTTTGCTTTCCTTGGTACCCCCCTTGTATATCAAAGTGAATGAGAACCCAGCTTTGGACTGCAAGGCTATAAATCTCATTTTCACATGACCTTGAGTAAAGTATTTAACTCCTCTCAGTCCTGACTGTTTTGAAAAAAAAAAATGTGGGCAAAAGTGACTGCTACAGAGGGTCAAGATGAACATAAAGTGACAGTTTATCAGGCACCTGACACAAAGTTTCGTATATGGGACACTCAGTAAACATTAGGCATTATTGTCCTCAGCCCGTATGTGCTCAATGCATGGCTTTAAAAATCAGATTCCTCTTCAAAAGCATCATGGACCTTCCTGAGCACCATCGTGAAATGTCATGCTGTAGCTATTTGCTTTCAGTCCATGACGCTGCAGGTTATCCTTGGAGACTTTGCCCTGTAATTTCTCACTAAGTATATTTAATGTACAATCTCTCTATACGTGGAAATTCATTCACCTCTCTCCATTCTGAGGTTGACCCTTTCTCAATCCCTGGCTTTTACTGTGCTCATTGTAGCTTGAAGGTAATTCCATCAACAGGTTTTAGACTTGATCTATCAGGTATGATTTACTGTATATCTGCAGGGTCTGAATTAAAATGGTCAAAATGGGATTAGCTATGAACAAAGTAAAACATGATAGAGAATGACACAGCCACTGTCTTGTCCTTCAACATGTTAAGGGTGATCACATTTTCCTATTTCATTGGTGGGGGCTGAAGTTTCAGTGTGCTGAGAGCATTGGGTCTGCTGTATACATATAATGTGATATTGGGTATTTACCCAATGCCTATGTCTTCCTACCACTAAAGAGAAGCCTTTTGCAAGTATTAAAGAGGTATAATGGTGAGCAAACCATTTTCTTTTGTGCTCTCTTTGCCTATAGTCAAGTTAAAATGATAACAATAATCACAGATGTGTTTTGCTTGTAAGGCAAATGATTAGCAATAAAGATGAATAATAACTTTTATTAAAAATTAGAGTAAATAACAGATGGCTGAACCCTTGGATACCCCAATAGAAAAACATTCCATTGGTATTCTAGCCTGAGCACTTTAGGAAATATGTATGCTGCTTACTTTCTGATGGGTAACAGCATGCAGCATTGTTAAGCTTGATTAAGCAAATTTAATTAGTGTTAGTCAATGTGTTTTGTAAGTGGATAAAATATATGCAAGTTTAGGAATGACTGTTAATCTTTAATTTATGAAATAAAAGTTAAAATGTAACTATAAAACATTAAAATTGCAAGAAGCCACATTTAAAGGAACCAGAGCCCTTTATTTTTGTGAAATTTTCTCAATTAGTTTTTCAGCCTGAAATTCAAAGGAATTTCCTCAGCATTCCCTGTTTTCTTCTATCTCACTATTGTACATCAGGTGGTGGCTGTAAAACAGTCATAAAGACTATACTCTACTCTCCAGCTGGGGACACTTAGTTTCTTTTTTTTTTTATTGATGCTTTGTGTATTTCATACATCGTTTTCCAAATCAGTTCAGGCATATTTCCCTTTCCCTTCCCCCCACCCCACCCCACCCCATCCCAGATCATGCATTCTGCCATAACTGTCCTGCATCTTTCTCTCAGTTTTTTTTCCATTTTTTTAACATTAAGTAATAATTTATGAGTACAAGCATCCTTTATGTAAAACCAATTTTCAAGCAGTTGTGCCCAAACCCACACAGCCCATGGGTCCCAGCATCCAGCAGGAGGGGCTTGTATGTTCAATCAAGTCAATCAAATGAGTGTCCAGGCTATATTGCTGTAGTTTCACCATTCACCCCAATCGCAGCCCTTACATTCTACCACACGCCCCCTCTTCCGCAGATTGTTCCCTAGGCTTAGAAAAGGGGCACAGGTGGAAGAGAAGCAAAACAGTCTACTTTCTCTGGAGCTGTTGTCTTGGTCTCTGGTCAATTCTAGCTATTTCCTTTCATGGGCTGATAATGTTAACCCATAACCAAACCTTTGTAATGTTCTTCAAACCTCAGTTTTTCTGTTCATGGATTTGTTTAGGGTCTGTGAGATGAAAGGCAGAGAGAGAATATATATATTATCTTAGAAAATAAAATTATTTTTGGAAAAATTCATGAAAAAATTAATTTAAATACAAAATTCTAGAAACTATTCAAGTAAGGCATTCTGAGAACAGAGGAAATCTTGAGATAAACTTGAGACTTCCCAGTACTTTTTTTAACTCTGATTTTGAGAGTGTTTCCAATTCCTTTTTCACATATCTTGTTTATAATAGCTTTTTAAGAATCTCTACCAGGTATCTTCGAGTTTGTCACTGACACTCCTAATTATCTTTTCTCTGTGACTCTTTGTATGAAAAAAACTTTTTTACTTTATTTGCATATTTTAAGACTGCCTTACAAAAGTCTATATCTTGTTTAAACCTTATTGAAAATTATTTTATTTATTTATTTATTTATTTGCTTTTTTTCTCAACATGCTCACAAGTTCCAACTCATTTTCAGTGGCCAGTGAGAACAGTCAATTCAACTGTCATTGCTTTTCCAGTTATAGTTTCCAAATAAAAACAGGATTCCCAATGACATCTAAGAAACACAGATATTGAAAATTTATCTATTCTTTGCTTATCTTGATTTCTTTTTAATATCTTATTTATTAGTTTGTTTTATGTGTATGAATGTATTGCCTGCATGTATGTAAGTGCACCCATGTTGTAAAATGCCCATAGAGGTCAGAAAAGGGTATTAGGTCTTCTGGAACTGGAGATATGGACAGTTGTTAGCTGTCATGTGGGTGCTGGGAACAAAACCTGGGTCCTTTGCAAGAGAAGCCAGTGCTCTTAACCACTGAGTCTCTTTCTAGGTGTTGCATATTTTGATTTCAAACTTGCCTAACTTCTAGAATTCTATTAGGTAAATATGACAACCCTATTTGCCATACCATTGGAGTTTGCCCTGCATCACAGCTAAGTATGGTGGCTATACCATAGTTCAGTTGTCAGAGATTTTGATATTGTAATAAGGATCAGGCTCAGCCTAAATCAGGTCAGTAGTGAGTCCAGTAACTCACTTTTGCATGTATCTCCCTTTTGTTAGTGCTTGAGCCTCTCATTTCTACTCCTGTCTAGAATTTCTCCAATTGCAGAGTGAGATGTTCTAGTACAGAATATTTGAACTAGCATACCAAAAATATTTGGTTAAGAATAAAAAAGAATTAAGAAATAAAAAAACAATGAGAAAGTGTTTAATTTTCAATTTTATTTCCTGGATTCTCAAGCAGTATTGCAGTAATAAAATCTCTTTTAAGTAACTCTCCTCTTGGCTGTCCAGAAGTCACTGACACTGGTCAAAGCCTTTTGGATCTTGGCCATCATTTGAGAAAATTACTAATGGTATGAGGTTTGATAGAGAGATGATAGATAGATAGATAGATAGATAGATAGATAGATAGATAGATAAATAGGTAGATAGAAATATGTGAATGACAGCTATTCTTTTCATAAAAATGGAAAATCTGAATAAAAACAATAAGTATTTATTTACATTTGCAGAAGTAGATGCTTGAAGGGGGTAAATTATTTGTCCAAGATAATATATCCATGAAATGGTGGAATTCAAAGTTTAAATTCAGTAATTTGATTTAAATGGAGCCCATATTGGTTCACTAACACTGATGTTTTCCTGTTAGTAGCCCCAGCATCCACAATGCAGGAAGTGACAGCCTTTTACTGGGCTCATTACTGAGGGCCTTGAGTAGGACTGACAAATTTGGATTTCAACAACCTAGCAATGAATGAAAAGCACAAAGTAAAGTGAAGACCTTGCAACTTGCTGCCGAATTCTCATTTCGTATTGCCAACTCCCAGAGCAGAAGGAGAAAATGCCTAGCTGGTGATTGAAGAGGTAAACAAGTGAGGCAAATATCAACACTTCATGGACAATCAATCAAGCACTGAATACATGTCGTTAAGAACAGGTCCATTTTATCTGACAATTATGCAATTAAAATAGATCACTTTCAAAACCATAAAAGGCAGTATTATTGCCGAGAGCATAATATTTGACATTTCTAATGAGTGTCCATAGTTAAAAGGAAAGAACCAATTTAAGCAATACTATATTCAAATCAAAATCAAATAAAAATTCTAGAGATGCAGAGCATCTGAGAACACGTTTTTTTGCAGAACTTTATTCAATAGAACTCTAAGTGAACTAAATTACTCAAATACTTTTAACCTTTCAACAAGAATTCAACTTTCCAGTAATTTAAGACTTAGCCAAATAATTCTATCAAATTGAAGGCCATTTTCTTCCCTGTGACCATGTCATAAAAACATTTTTATTCAATTTATTTTGTGGAAAGATAAGTTTAAAGTTTATGCGAATTTAAATAGAAAAGTGTGATTTGTGTTTTGCCATCATTAGTAAATGCCAGGGGATTTATATCTTTCATGTTAAATAATTTGCAAAAATGACTTGGGATGTGATTAAACTTAGCCATGTTTATAGCAATAAACTATTTTTATCAAAGACCTAGCCATCCTCTTCTTCCCTTGCAGTTATCCTGTACCTCCTCAAGTATAGAGGATGAGATTTTTTTTTTAATTTTTAATTTTTTTTTTATTTTTAAGGGATTCTACAATACAATGACACAGTTGTTTGCAGATAACAATGATGTTACTCAGTATGTCATACAATTAAGTAATTGGTGCATTTTGCAAGTATCTATGTCCAAATTTTGAACAACCCAAGGTTCCCATAGTCCAGTTGGAGAAGCTTGTATGCACAGGCATGTTGATCAATCAGGTGTCCAGACTATATTCCTATAGTCTCATGATTCACCCCTATCTCTCCACAGCCCTTACAATCTACCACGCCTCCTCTTCCGCAGTTTGTTCCCTAGGCTTTGGGAAAGGGGCACAAGTGGGTGAGAAGAAAACAGTCTAATTTCTTTGGAGTTGTCATTTTGGACTCCGGTCTGTTCAGTTTGTTTCCCTTCACGGATTGACAGCTTTCACAGTGATACCCTTTTCAGTCATACTAACAAAGCTCAAGCTATTGGATGTACAGGCATTTAAGCAGTACCACTTATTGTGTCAAGCTAAGCTGTGAGCATAGACACAGATGCTTGGATGGTATGCTAATCCGCAAACTGTGGTTTCTCTATAAAGGGTGACAAGTTCTTATTGTGGCTTATAACATCGCCTAACCACTAGAGGACATAAGCTTGTGGCATCCGCTGTGAGTTATTCCTCCAAGGAGAGAGCTAATAGCCAAATAGTTTTGGGATATAATATAGACACTTGGCTGCCACTGTTGCACTGTATCTCCAGGCTGTTGAGGTGTAGCTGATATTTTCGGAGGAGTCTTGTTTGTCTCAGGGAGACCAATATTTTGCTGTATTGCTGTAGTGGCCTTTGGTAACGCTCTCTAGCATTTCAGAGGCCAGTTGTACGCTAGCAGGTGACGTCTCATAACATTTTTCATGCTCACACCAGGTCTTCGACAACAGGGACTTACTGCCTTTCTCCTTGCATATATCCCATTTATAGGCAAAAGGCCTTTATAATTTGGGGGGGCGGGTTTGAATCCCCTAGCCAACATCTCCTAGGCAGAATAATTCATTGCTGATGTCAGAGCTTTCCTGTAGTAATATATTTTGCTTAATTACACAACTTATAAACACTTTACTATTGAATTTGGCTCTAGATAGAGAAATATCCTTTCACAGTTCCTATGCCTATCAATCAGTTAATACGTTGTGCCTGTTTTATAGGAAATTACCACCGTAACAATTGGCTCTAGTTTACAGTTTGGGAGTGGTTTCATTACCATCCTGTTTTCCTTTTTTCAAAAAAAAAAGAAAAAAAAAAGGGGGGGGAGGTAGGAAGGTTTCTCAGCATTAGGGTCCATTATTAACAGTCAACCCCAATATTATTCAGAGAGATGCTCAGTGACCGTGTCTCAGGCAGTCTGATGTTCCTCATTCCTTAGTGTTCAGATGGGTCAACCTCTCTGCTGACATTCCCCAGTTCATCCTGCACAGCCATAAGTTGTATGTTTTCAGGCATTTAGATTGGTGACTTTTACCTGTGGGAACATAAAATTCTCCTCCCATTGTTATTTTCAAGATCAGAAAAATTGAAAATTTATCAATAGGATTGAAACACAGAGTTTTCCATTTGTATCCCAGAAAGGATAGTACCCCACCTCCCCCCTCCCTCTTTTTTTTTTTTTTTTTCTGTTTAGGTTTTTGTTTTGACCTATAGAAGCCTAAGTTGTATTACACATACCCATAAGCAGGAGCCAAGGCATAAGCTTTCATTACATTTACCCAAACTGGTTCTCATTGACTGTATGCTACTTATTTGGGAAGGAAATTTAAGCTTAGTTCCTTTAACTTGTCCTACAAGTAAAGAAAGTGTTATAATGTGATATTGTGTTATTCAGAAAAAATATATAGGCCATTTGTATACCTTAACCCGATACAAATTATAAATAAGACCAATTAACATTTTATATTCCCGATTGGTTCAATTGTATTACCATTTCCACCAAAACCTACACCTAAATTTAATTAATCTAAACAATTCACTAAGCCATTGAAATATCCTATACTTGGTGGATAAAGCTTGGGCAGAGTTGAGAACCTGCTAAATAAATTTTACCCAATAAACACTTTGCTCTTTAACGCTTTATGACTGGACTAAGACTTCTACTTATTTGGTAAGTAAAAATTTAAGCTTAATTCTTTTAAATTGTCCTACAAGTAAAAGAAAGTGTTACACTGTGATGTTGTGTATTTCAGAAAAATATAGAGCCCAACCCAATACTAACTATGAATAAAACAACTAGCATTTTATATTCCCAGTTAGTTCAAATGTCAGTATCTAGCTCCTTTTCTTTTTTCCCAGCACAAGATTCCTGCATATAAAACCAATTTGCAAGCAGTTGTGTCCCAGCCCACAGAGCCCAAGGCTCCCACCATCTAGCTGGAGGGGCTTGAATGTTCAATCAAGTTGATCAAATAAGTGTCCAGACTATATTGTCATAGTTTTACCGTTCACCCCAATCGCCGCTCCTACAATATACCACTCCCCCTCTTCCACAGATTGTTCCTTAGGCTTAGAGATGGGGCACAGGTGGACAAGAAGCACAACAGTCTACTTTGTCTGGAGATGTCGTCTTGGACTCTAATCAGTTCTGGCTGTTTCCTTTCATGGGCTGCCCGATTGCCCAGGGACAGGCTTCCAATCCTACTAATGAAGCACAAGCGGTTAGATATATATGTATTTAAACATTGCTAGTTATTATGGTAGGTTACTTTGGTATAGACACAGATGTCTGGATGGTGTCTTAATCCCTGAATTACTTTTCTTTTTCCCCCTGAGAGAGATGACAAGGCCTTACTGTGGCATATATATCTCCTAATCGCTAGAAGGTATAAGCTTGTGGCAACATCCTCGAGTTATTTGTCCAAGGAGAGAGCTAATAATCAAATAAAGTTGGGATATACAGACATATGGCTGCCTCTGCTGCACAGTATCACCAAGCAGTTGGGGTGTAGCTGATGTTGGTGGCGGAGTTTTGCTTGACTCAAGGAGACTAACCTTTGCTTTATTAGTTCAGTGGCCTTTGGTAACACTCTCTGGTATTCCAGAGACCAACTGTATACTTGTAAGTGCGATCTCGATACAATCCTCCCATGGTTACATTAGGTCATTGACAGCAGGGCAGACCTTACCACCTCTTTTCTTGCAGATATCCCAGTTTACAGGCAATAAGCCTTAACCTTTTTTTGGGGGGGGGGCTTGGGTCCCCTGGCTAGCATCTCCTTGGCAGAATAATCCGATGCTGCTTTCAGTGCTCTCTTGTATTAATTATATGAACTACTTAAAGTAGTGTTTAAGTGTATTGTCTATTCAGAAACAAACACAATACTTTAGTATTGTGTTTGTTTCTGGATAGACAATAATCCTTTTTACAGTTCCTATGTATATTAGTCAATTGAAGAAAGCCGTTTTTCCAGTTTTATAAGAGATTACTTCTATACCAGTCAGCTCTAATTTACCATTAATGGATGACTTCATTACCACCCTGTTTTTCTTTGTTCTGTGAAAAAGAGGTAAGGAGGTCTCTCATATTGAAACTGTGCTGCACCTAGAAGGTAAAGTTCGTTAGGACTCACTGTAAACAGATGTTACACCTATGGTCCTCAGAGATGTTTGATGCCTGTAGCAGTCTGAGGCTTTTATTCCTTTTAGTGTTAAGATTGGTGAACTTCTCTGCTGGTATTTCATGGTACAACCTATACGACGGAAGGCTGTATCCATTCTTTCTCTGCCTTTGAGTTGGTGTCGTTTTGACCTGTGGGAACATACAAATCTTTTCCCATGGTTAGTCTTAAGATTAAATTGAAAGTTTTGGACAAAAAGGTTTAATATATAACTGTATCTCCCCTTTTTTTAAATTTTATTTTTTGACCCATGAGTCTCAGGAAGGCATTTGTAGTACACTTACCTATAGGCAGGGATCAAAGAGTAAATTTCATCAAATTTGTCCATTTTTTTTTTTTGGGTGAGTGCATGATGTTAATTTGGGAAGCAAACTTAAATCCTTTAGTTAAGTTATCCTACAGGTAAAAGAGGATGTTACAAGCTGATACTGCATAACACAAAAATTATAGAGAACATTTGTATATGTTAATCCCAAAGCTATTGTTATATAAATTTTGAGTAAAATACCATATAATTTTAAATTAAATATACATTAATAGAATATAGACCCATGTCCCTCTCCCGCCGCTCCCACCCCTCCCACCCCTCCCGGTTCACCATTTCAGTCGGTTTTCTGATGCAGTCTTTCAGTTGTTGTTCTTTTAATATGCATCCCTCATCACAAGAAATATTAATAACTGGGTTATTGATGCTAGCATCCACATATGAGGGATACCATTCGACGTTTGTTTTTCTGTGATTGCGTTACTTCACTTAATATAATATCCTCCAGCTCCATCCATTTACCTGCAAAGTTCATGATATCATCCTTCTTTATTGCTGCATAGAACTCCATTGTGTACATGTACCACATTTTTTCTATCCACTCAGCAGTTGAGGGGCATTTGGGTTGGTTCCAGCTTTTTGCTATTGTGAACAGAGCTGCAATAAATATAGCTGTGCATGTATTTCTGCAGTAAGATGAGTCTTGTGGGTATATACCTAGGAGTGGTATGACTGGATCAAATGGCAAGCTCATTTTGAGTCTTCCAAGGGTTCTCCACACTGCTTTCCATAGTGGCTGTACCAGTTTACATTCCCACCAGCAATGGATGAGTGTTCCCCTTTCCCCGCAACCTCTCCAGCACTTGGTATCATTTGTTCTCTTGATCCTGGCCAGTCTTATCGGAGTGAGGTGATATCTTAGAGTGGTCTTAATTTGCATTTCCCTAACTATTAGTGACGTTGAACAGTTTTTAAGATGCTTCTCAGCCATCTCTAGCTCCTCCTCTGTGAAGTCTCTATTCAGCTCTTTGCTCCATCTTTTGAGTGATTCATTTGTTTTCTTTTTTCTTTGTTTTTTCAGTAGTTTGTATATTCTGGAAATTAATGCTTTGTCAGATGTATCTGCAGTAAAGGTTTCTTCCCACTCAGTGGGTTTTCTCTTTACTTCCTTTATTGTTTCTTTTGATGTACAGAAGCTTTTGAGTTTAATGAGGTCCCATTTGTCAATTATCGATCTTATTTCTTGTGCAGCTGCTGTCTGATTTAGGAAGTCTTTTCCTACACCTATGTCTTGTAGTCTGCTGCCAAGTTTTTCTTCTATTACCTCCAGAGTTTTGGGTTTCACGTTGAGGTCTTTAATCCATCTGGAATTGACTTTTGTGCAAGGCGAGAGGTAGGGGTTTAGCTTCATTCTTCTGCAAGTGGTGATCCAGTTTTGCCAGCACCACTTGTTGAAGATGCTGTCTTTCCTCCATTGTGTCTTCTTGGCCCCTTTATCAAATATGAGGTGGCTGAAGTTGTATGTGCTCAGGTTTGGGTCTTCAGTTTTATTCCATTGGTCAACTGATCTGTTTTTGTGCCAGTACCAAGCTGTTTTTATAACTATAGCCCTGTAGTATAGTTTTAAATCTGGTATAGAGATCCCCCCTGTATTGCTCTTTTCGCTCAGGGTTGCTCTGGCTATTCGGGGTCTCTTGTTTTTCCAAATGAAATTGAGGATTTTTTTTTCCAAACCTGTGAAGAAGCTCTTGGGGATTTTGATTGGGATTGCATTAAATCTGTATATGAGTTTAGGTAAAATGGACATTTTTACTATATTTATTTTCCCAATCCATGAGCATGGGAGGTTTGTCCATCTTCTGATGTCTTGTTCAATTTCCTTCTTCAGAGGTTTAAAGTTTTTGTTGTAGAGATCCTTGGTGTGTTTGGTTAGGTTTGTTCCTAGGTATTTTATTGTTTTTGAGGCTATTTTAAGTGGGAAGGTCTCCTTGTAGTCCTTCTTCAGTTGCTTATTGTTGGTGTAAAGAAAGGCTACTGATTTTTCTAGATTTATTTTGTATCCTGCCACTTTACTGAAGTTCTTAATCATTTCTAGGAGTTTACTGGTGGAGTTCTTAGCATCCCTTAAGTATACAATCATATCATCAGCAAAAAGGGATAGTTTAACTTCCTCTTTTCCTATTAGAACTCCTTTAATTTCCTTTTCTTGCCTTATTGCCCTAGCAAGGGTTTCAAGCACTATATTGAAGAGGAGTGGTGACAAAGGGCAGCCTTGCCTAGTTCCTACCCTTAAAGGGAATGCCGCTGTCGTTTCCCCATTTAGGATGATATTGGCTGTGGGTTTCCTGTATATGGCTTTGATTACATTAAGGAATGATCCCTCCAATCCAATTCTTTCCAGGACTTTAAACATGTAGGGATGTTGAATTTTGTCAAAGGCTTTCTCCGCATCAATTGAGATGATGGTGTGGTTTTTGTCTTTCAGTCCATTTATATGCTTGATGATGTTTATTGATTTTCGTATGTTGAACCATCCCTGCATCTCTGGTATAAATCCAACTTGGTCATGATGGATGATCTTCTTGATGTGTGTCTGTATGCGATTTGCCAGTATCCTGTTTAGAATTTTGGCATCTGTGTTCATTAGGGAGATGGGTCTATAGTTCTCCTTTTTGGTTGCATCTTTGCCTGGTTTTGGTATTAGTGTGATGCTGGCTTCATAGAAGGAATCTGGGAGAACTCCCTCCAATTGTATCCTTCTAAACAGCTTGAGTAGTAATGGTTGTAGGTCTTTTTGAAATATTTTATAGAATTCTGCTGTGAAACCATCTGGGCCTGGGCATTTTTTGTTTGGGAGGCTGCTTATTACATCATCAATTTCCTCATATATTATTGGACTGTTTAAGCTGTCGATCTCTTCTTGGTTCAGCTTTGGTGGTTCCCAGGTTTTCAGATATTCATCCATTTCTTCTAGGTTTTCAAATTTAGTAGAGTATAGGTTTTTGAAGTAATCTCTTATGGTTGTCTGGATCTTTTCATTGTCTGTTGTGATATTTCCCCTTTCATCACAGATTCTATTGATTTGGAGTTGTTCTTTTTTTCTTTTAGTTAACTGGGCTAGAGGTCTGTCTATCTTATTTATTCTCTCAAAGAACCAACTTTTTGATTGATTGATTTTTTGTATGGTTTTCTTTGTTTCTATTTCATTGATTTCTGCTCTGATTTTTGTTATTTCTTCTTGTCTGCTGCGTTTAGGGTTCATTTGTTGTTCTCTCTCAAGTACTTTAAGCCTCTGTGTTAGATCATTCACTTGTGCTCTTTCTGTTTTTTTAATGTAGGCACTTAGAGCTATAAACTTCCCTCTTAGGACTGCCTTTAAAGTGTCCCATAGGTTTTGCTGTGTTGTATTATCATTGTCATTCAGTTCCAGGAATGTTTTTATTTCTTTCTTTATTTCATCCCTGACCCATTCATTATTCAGTAGAGTGTTGTTTAGTCTCCATGTGTTCTTGTACGGTGTAGGGCTTATCCTGGTATTGATATTGAGCTTTATTGCACTGTGGTCTGATAGAATGCATGAAATTATTTCAATCTTTTTGTATTTTTTGAGTTTTTCCCTGTGTCCCAGTATATGGTCTATTTTGGAGAATGTTCCATGGGGTGCTGAGTAGAAAGTGTATTCTCTGGTGTTTGGGTGAAATATTCGATAGATGTCTGTGAGATCCAGTTGGTGTATTGTATCATTCAGTTCAGATGTCTCTTTGTTTATCTTTTGTCCTGTTGATCTGTCTAAAGGACTTAGTGGGGTATTAAAGTCCCCTACTATTACTGTGCTGGGGTTAATTTGAGCCTTGAAGTCCTGAAGAGTTGTCTTTACAAAGTTTGGTGCGCTGGCGTTTGGTGCATATATATTCATGATTGTGAGGTCTTCATCGTTAATTGTTCCTTTAATAAGGATGTAGTGGCCCTCTTTGTCTCTTTTGATTTCTTTTGCTTTGAAGTCTATTTTATCTGATACTAGAATAGCAACTCCTGCTTTCTTTTTGGTACCATTTGCTTGGAATATTTTCTTCCATCCCTTCACTTTAAGTTGGTGCCTGTCCTTGAAATTGAGATGGGTTTCTTGTAGACAGCATATAGATGGATTTTGTTTCCTAATCCATTCTCCCAGTCTATGCCTTTTGATTGGGGAGTTCAGCCCATTAATATTTAAGGTTATAATTGAAAGATGGATGTTGCTTCCTTTCACCTTATTATCCATTTGGACTTTTAGTCTCTGTTTCAGCTCCTATGATTATGTTTTTATTAGTTTCTTTCCCTAGGTGCTTGAGGATAGTTGCTCTTCTCTTCTGCCCTTTGAATTGCTTCAAGTATTTTCTGGAGAGTTGGTTTTCCGGAAATGTATTCTATCATCTTGCTTATGTCATGGAAGATTTTTCTCTCTCCTTCAAGTGTAATCGACATTTTTGCTGGGTAAAGTATTCTGGGTTGGCATCCATAGTCCTTTAACACTGGAAATGCTTTGCTCCATGTTCTTCTTGCTTTCATGGTTTGCGGCGAGAAGTCATTTGTGATTCTGATGGGTTTCCCTTTGTATGTGACTTGTTTTTCTCGCGTGGCCTTCAGAATTTTATCTTTGTTTTGGGCATCTAGCACTTTGACTATGATATGGCGTGGGGAGTTTCTTTTCTGATCTTGTCTATTTGGAGTTCTATGTGCTTCTTGTATTTGAATGGGTTTGTCTATTTTTAGTTTGGGGAAGTTTTCATCTATTATTGTGTTGAAGATATGCTCAATACTATTCTCTTGAGATTCTTCCCCTTCCTCTATTCCTATGATGCGGAGGTTTGATCTTTTCATAGTGTCCCATATTTCCTGGTTGTTCCACTTTTGTGTATTTTTAAATTTTTCATAATCTTTATTTGAGTTTTTTAGTTGCTCTGTGTTATCTTCCAGATCTGATATTCTTTGCTCAGCTTCCTCCATTCTATTTCTAAGGCTTTTTCCTTTCCTTTCTTCTTGATTGGACGAGTGTTCTATTTCCTTTTTCATTTCATCCTGTGATTTCTTTAATATATCAATTTCTTTTTTGAGTTTCTCAATCTCTTCTTCGTGCTCCTTACTTCGTTGGTTGGCTTCCTTTTTCAGTGTTTCTACTTCCTTAAGGTGTTTGTTTTTTTCTCTCTCTAGTTCTTTCTGGAGTTTGTCAATCCCTTCCTTTAGTTCTCTGAATTCTTCTTTATGCTCTTTAATTTCTCTGCATAGCTCTGCAATTATTCCTCTAAGGTCTGTTTCTGGGGTCACCTCCAAGGGGATCCCACTATATCTATCTCCTACAGGGTTGGTAGAGCTTGGTGTGGAATTATCCTGCACCTTTCCCATGTTGTCCCTTCGTCGTGTCCCTGGCATGTGGATTTCCGTTTTGTGATTCAAATCACAAATGCCTTTTCAGTGTGTTGAAGGGTGAAAGCTTCTTTTGTTTTGCTTACCTCCTTTTTGCGCTTTTTTTTTCTTCCTCTCCCCCTCCTTCTTTATGGAGTGTTGACTTGTCTAGGTTTTCAGGCTTTCACTTTTGTTTGTAGATTGGATATTGAAAGTCTAAGTCACTCTTCCCTCCCTCTTCTGAGAGTTCTCCTAATCCAGTCCACTGGATACTCTCTCTTCCTCAAATCCAATTGTTGGCGGGGGGGGGGGGGTATGCCTGGCTTAGCCCGCGCCCCAGCACCCAAGCGAGCCAGACCCAAGCTCAGGTCTGCTTCCGGCTGCGAGGGGGGAAGGGCGTCCCGGCGGGCTGAGGACCCGAACCTAGGCCCCGCCAGCCACCTGGCCCTCCGCCACCGACCAGAAATCAGTTGTCCAAAACCACAAAAGTCACTCTGCCCTAAGCCTTTACCTGGCTAGAGCCGTGTCGGACGGCTCCAAGTGTTCCTAACAGGTCCGGACCTGGAGTCCAGACACACCGCCCTTCTACGGCTGATTCAGCCACCTGAGCAAGCCAGACCCAAGCTCAGGTCTGCTTTCGGCTGCCTAGGATGAGATGTTTTTAAAAACTCAACAATAGCAGGCAGTGTGAATCCACTCAGGAATTGCTGACACGCAAGTCCACAAGTCTTCTGATCAAGGCATTTGAGTGCCTGACTCTCAGAATAATGTGAAAGTATCAGTCTATATGCCAACATCTTCTCAGGAAGAGGGGAAAACATCCAGTAGTATTTGATAAACTCTTAATCTTAAATGAACACACAAAATTATTTCATTTAAACCTTACCACTGTAGACATCCTGAGAGGAGTGAGACAGTCTAAGGAGAAACACTTATAAAAGAGGCTACAATAAATATAGTTAAGAAAGAATCTCTGTGGCAGTACTCCCAAGGAGTACCATAGCTGGGTCATATTATCAATCTAGTTTTAGTTATTTTGAGAATTCTCCACACTGATTTAGATAGTGGGTGTACCAGTTGGCAATGAAGAATCCCCTTTCCCCCACATATTCTCCAACATTTGTTGTCAGCATTCCTTTGCACATAGCTACTCTGATCAGGTAAAATCTTTAAGTAGTTTTCATTTGAGTCTCCCTAATTAGTAAGGATATTGAACATCTTTTATGATTTATTGTTGTTACTTTTAAAATATTTCTATTGAGTGCACAGAGATTAGATCAGGGACTTCCCAGGACCTCCTGAAGCACAGGTAGGAGCCAGGCACTTCAGCCAGGCAGATTGTTGGATACATCTATCTCTGGGTTGTTGGATAATTGTTTCGTTGGTTTGTTGGATAGTTAATCATGTTGTGTGGCTGTTAGGGTGGAGTCACCCTGCTAGCTGGTATTAAAGGTGGCCCTGTTGGATCATTGTCTGGTGTGGCTTTCAGGGCAGAGTCACCCTTCTAGCTGGTATTAAAAGTGAGCCTGTTGCCACGGTGAGACTTGAGTGCACAGAGCTTAGATCAGGGACTTCCCAGGACCACCTGAAGCACAGAGTAAGCCAGGCATATACTCCCCCCTCCAAACTGGAATTGCTGTGGGAGTGACCAAGTGGATTTTTTGGAGAACCTTTAAAACAGAAAGGGAAGAGTGAATTAGACTTCCAATATATAAACAAAATTGAAAGCCTGAAACCTAGACATGTTAACCCTCCATAAACAAGGAGAAAAAAATAGGCAGCTGAAGGAGGCAAGCAAAGTAACCCTTCAACACAGTGGAGAGGCATTTGTGATTCGCATAAGAATACAGGCTAAAAAAGGAAACCCACATGCCAGGGACACAGTGAAGGAACAACATGAGAAAAGTGCATGATAATTCCACACCAAGCTCTACCAACCCTGTTGGAGATTCCTACAGTAGGATCCCCCTGGGGGTGACCCAGGACACAGATCTTAGAGGAACAATTGCAGACATATTCAGAGAAATCAAAGAATATAAAGAACAAGTCATAGAACTAAGGAGAGAGAATGAAAAACTCAAGAAGGACCTAAAGGGAGACAATGACAAACTTTGGAAAGAACTAAAGGGAAAGAATGACAAACTCAAGAAGGAAGTGGAAACACTAAAAAAGGAAGCCAACCAGCAAGGAAGAAGAGATTAAGAAGCTCCAAAGGAAGTGGAAATACTAAAGAAATCACAGGATGAAATGAAAAAGGAAGTAGAACACTCATCCAATCAAGAGGAAGGGAATGGAAAAAGCCTCAGAAATAGAATGAAGAAAGCAGAACAAAGAATGTCAGACCTGGAAGATAACACAGACGAACTAAAGCTCAAGTAAAGATTATGAAAAATTTAAAAATACCCAAAAGTGGAACAACCAGGAAATATGGGAAACTATGAAAAGATCAAACCTTTGCATCATAACAATAGAGGAAGGAGAAGAATCTCAAGAGAATGGTATTGATCAGTTCTTCAACAGAATAATAGATGAAAATTTCCCCAAACCAAAATAGACAAACCAATTCAAATACAAGAAGCACATAGAACTCCAAACAGACAAGATCAGGAAAGAAATTCCCCATGCCATATCACAGTTAAAATGCTAGACACCCAAAACAAAGACAAAATTCTGAAAGCCACAAGAGAAAAACAAGTTACATATAAGAGGAAAACCATCATAATTACAACTGACTTCTCAGTGCAAACTATGAAAGCAAGAAGAACGTGGAGCAAAGCATTCCCAGTGTTAAAGGACTATAGATGCCAACCCAGGTTACTATACCCAGCAAAAATGTCGATTAGAGTTGAAGGAGAGAGAAAAATCTTCCATGACATAAACAAGATGATAGAACACATGTCTGGAAAACCAACCCTTCAGAAAATACTTGAAGTGATTCAAAGGACAGAAAAGAGCAGTAACTATCCCCAGGGACCTAGAAAGAGAAATTAATAAAAACATAACTGCAGAAGTAGAAACCAAGACTAAAAATGCAAATGGATAATAAGGTGAAAGGAAGCAACACACATCTTTCAATTATAACCTTAAATATTAATGGACTAAACTGCCCAATCAAAAGACATAGACTGGGAGATTGGATTAGGAAACAAAACCCATCTATATGCTGTCTGCAAGAAACCCATCTCACTCTCAAGGATAGGCACCAACTTAAGGTGAAGGTATGCAAAAAAATATTCCAAGCAAATGGTACCAAAAAGAAAGCAGGTGTTGTTATTTTATTATCACACAAAATAAACTTCAAGGTAAAAGAAATAAGAAGAGGGCCATTACGTCTTTATCAAAGGAACAATTGACCATGACTATTTCACAACCATGAATATATATGCACCAAACTCTGGTGCACCAAACTTTAAAAAGGCAATTCTCCAGAACCACAAGGCACAGATTAACCCAAGCACACTCACAGTAGGGGACTTCAATACCCCACTAAGTCCTTTGGACAGATCGACCAGACAAAGAATAAACAGAGAGACATCTAAACTGAATGATATGATACACCAAATGGACCTCAGGGATATCTACCAAATATTCCACCCAAATACCAGAGAATACACCTTCTACTCAGCACCCCATGAAACATTCTCCAAAACTGACCACATACTGGGACACAGAAAAAAACCTCAACAAATACAAAAAGATTGAAATAATCGGGCTGGGGGGAGAGTGCAGCCATTAAAGGCTGAGGCTAAGAACCACACACACACACACACAAAAAAAAAAAAGGACTGGAAATAATCTCATGCATTCTATCAGACCACAGTGCAATAAAGTTTAATATCAACACCACGATAAGCCCTACTATCTACAAGAAAACGTGGAGACTAAACAACACTCTCTAAATAATGAATGGGTCAAGGAAAAAATAAAGAAAGGAATAAAAGCATTCCCGGAATTGAATGACAATGACAATACAACACAACAAAACCTATGGGACACTTTAAAAGCAGTCCTAAGAGGGAAATTTATAGCCCTGAGTGCCTACATCAGAAAAACAGAAAGAACACAAGTGAACGATCTAACACTGCAGCTAAAAACACTTGAGAGACAACAACAAATGAACACTAAACACAACAGACAGGAAGAAATAACAAAAATCAGAGCAGAAATCAATGAAATAGAAACAAAGGAAACCATACAAAAAAATCAATGAATCCAAAAGTTGGTTCTTTGAGAGAATAAACAAGATAGACAGACCTCTAGCCCAGTTAACCAAAAAAAAAAGAAAGAGCAACTCCAAATCAATAGAATTTGTGATGAAAGGGGAAACATCACAACAGACAATGAAAAGATCCAGACAATCATAAGGGAATACTTCAAAACCCTATACTCTACTAAGGTTTGAAAACCTAGAAGAAACAGATGAATATCTGAAATCCTGGGAATCACCAAAGCTTAACCAAGAAGAGATCAATAGCTTAAACAGACTCGTAATATATGAAAAATTTGAAGATGTAATAAGAAAACTCCCAACTAAAAAAGCCCAGGTCCACACCAGAATTCTATAAAACATTTCAAAAAGACTTACAACCATTATTACTCAAATTGTTCAGAAGGATTCGAGCAGAGGGAAATCTCCCAAATTGCTTCTATGAAGCCAGCATCACTCTAATACCAAAACCAGGTAATGATACAACCAAAAATAAGAACTATAGACCCATCTCATTAATGAACACTGATGCAAAACTTCTCAACAAAATACTTGTAAACTGCATACAGACCCACATCAAAAAGATTATCTACCATGACCAAGGTGGATTCATACCAGAGATGAAGGGATGGTTCAAAATACAAAAATCAATAAGTATCATAAAACACATAAATGGACTGAAAGACAAAAACCACATGATCATCTCAATTGATAAAGAATAAACCTTCAACAAAATATAGCATACCTTCATGCTTAAAGTCCTAGAGGGAACTGCTTTGGACGGAACATTCCTCAATGTAATCAAAGCCATATACAGGAAAACCACAGCCAGTATAATCCTAAATGGAGAAGAGACAGAAGCATTCCCCTTAAAAGTAGGAACTGGCAAGGCTGTCCCCTGTCACCACTCCTCTTCAATATAGTGCTTGAAACACTTGCTAGGGCAATGTATTAGTCACTTTTCTGTTGCTGTGATAAACCACCATGATCAAGGGAATTTATAAAAGGAAGAGTTTATTTGAGCTTATGATTGAAGGTTCCAGGGAATCAGAGTCCATTGTGGCTGGAGGCATGATGGCCAGGGCTGGAGCAGAAAGCCTAGGTTCACATCTTGCAATAAGCACCATCAACACCATCGAGAGGGAGAGAGAGAGAGAGAGAGAGAGAGAGAGAGAGAGAGAGAGAGAGAGACTGGAGACCACAAGGCTTGTTAAACTCACTAAGCCTGCCCCCAATGACATACTTCCTCCAGCATGGCCACACCTTCTAAGACCTCCAAGAACAGTGCCACCAACTGGAGACAAAATGTCTGAATACTTAAAGCCTATGGGGGACAGTCTCATTCAAACCACCACATTCCACTCCCTGACCCCCATAGGCTCCTGACCATATAAAATGCAAAATGCATGTAGTCCAACTTTAAAAGTTCCCATAGTCTTTACCAGTCTCAATTCTATTCAAAAGTCTATAGTCCAAAATCTCTTCTGAGACACAGGCCAATCTCTTAACTGTAAGCTCCTGTAAAATCAAAAGGCAAATTACATACTCCCAACATACAGTGGAACTGAATACACATTCCTATTCCAAAAGGGAAGAATAGAGGCATAGTGAGGAAATACTGGACCAAAACAAGACCAAAAACCAGAAGGGCAAACACGAAGTCCAGGAGCTCCATGTGCGACTTCTGGGACTTTACTTCCAAAGGGCTTAAATGGCTCAGCTCTTCCAGGATTGCATGAAACATGGATCTCTTCCCTAGACTGGTACCACTCCCTGTATGCAGCTCTCCTTGGCAAATATCTCACAGCTCTGGCATCTCGAATGTCTTCATGTGGTCTCCGCTGCCAACCAGGCTTCACATTCACAGCTTCACGCAATGGCCTTTCAGGGCCTTCTTTATTCAGGGACGCCCCTGCTGCACTATGCCTGAACTTGGTGGCTCTCTGAAACTGTGGAAGAAGAACTGATGAGCCCTTCACTCTTGCATCCTTCATGCCTCTAAAGCCAGCACCATGTGAATGAAACTGCCAAGTTTGTCTACAAGTTGCCACATTTGCAACTTTTCTCTGCCCTGGACTTGTTGGAACAGAAAACCCTTTCAGTATTTTCCCTTCAAAAGTTGGGTGTGGTCTTGCCCTGAAAATAATGTTTCTGTTGTTTACTTGTAAATCCTGAGCCCCCTCCTTAATCACACTTTTTCCATTGTTTACTTGTAAATATCTAGGCCTCTCTTTAATCACTTTAATCTCCTTATGAAAGGGAGCCTCTTCTTCACATGCCTTGGCCCCACCCTAAATCTTCCTAGTGCACTTTTCAGATCCAAACTGTACATTCTGTATTTCTTTCTGCCCCATTTGCTTCTTTTCACTGTAAATCTGCACAATATTCACCATTAATAGCCACACCACCATTTCTACATTAGGCTGTTTTGAAATATCCTCTGCCAAAGACATTAGTCCATTGCTTTTCAACTTAGCATCAGGCAAGCATTTGGGCTGTGGGCAAACTGTGGCCAGACTCTTTGATAAAAGATCCCAGTTGCTGCCTAAGTCTTTATTTTCCTCTGGAACAACATTTTTTGCAGCAATGCTTTCTTCCAGGCTTCTACTAGGATGGCCCATTAAGCTCTGCTTACAGTAGTCAACAGCTTTTCTAGTCCAAAGTTCCATAGTCTTCCACATTTCTCCAAACATCCTCATGGTCAGGTTCTTCACAGCCAACAGCACACTCTCTGGTACCAAATAACTGTATTAGTCACTTTTCTGTTGCTGTGATAAACCACTATAACCACGGGAATTTATACCATTGTGGTGGAAGGCATGGTGGATGGAGCTGGAGCAGAAAGCTGAGGTTCACATCTTGCAATAAGAGAGAGAGAGAGAGAGAGAGAGAGAGAGAGAGAGAGAGAGAGAATTGGAGACCCCAAGGCTTGTTAGACTCACTAAGGAGAGAGAGAGAGAGAGAGAGAGAGAGAGAGAGAGAGAATTGGAGACCCCAAGGCTTGTTAGACTCACTAAGCATTTCCCCAATGACAAAGTTCCTCCAGCATGGCCACACCTTCTAAGACCAAGAACAGTGCCACCAACTGGAAACAAAATGTCTGAATACTTATGTTCAACATCACTAATCATTAAGGAAATGCAAATCAAAACCACTTTAAGATATCATCTTACTCCAATAAGACTGGCTAGGATCAAGAAAACAAATGACACCAAGTGCTGGAGAGGTTGTGGGGAAAGGAGAACACTCATCCACTGCTGGTAGGAATGTAAACTCATACAGCTACTATGGAAAGCAGTGTGAAGAACCCTTGGAATACTTGGAATGAGTTTGCCACCCGACCCAGCCATACCACTCCTAGGAACATACCCCCAAGACTCACTCCACCACAGAGATACATGCATGGCCATGTTTATTTCAGCTCTCTTCACAATAGAAAGGAGCTGGAACCAACCCAAATGCCCCTCAACTGATGAGTGGATAGAGAAAATGTGGTACATCTACACAATGGAGTTCTATGCAGCAGTAAAGAAAGATGACATTGGGGCTGGAGAGATGGCCTAGCGGTTAAGATTGCCGACCGCTCTTACAGAGGACCGGGGTTCGATCCCCAGCACCCACATGGTGGCTGAGAACCGTCTGAAACTCCAATTCCAGGAGAACTCCAGTTCCAGGGGAATCTGAGACCGTCTTCTGACCTCCGCGGCATTGCATGACACGGGTGCACAAACTTGCATGCAGACCGTACATTCATACACATACAGAAATAAATAAAATTAATTAAAAAAAAAACAAAGAAAGATGACATCATGAACTTTGCAGGAAAATGGCTGGACCTAGAAGACATCATGCTGAGTGAAGTAACACAGTCCCAGAAAAACAAACGAAGAATGGTATCCCTCATCTGTGGATGCTAGTGCCAATTACCTAGTTGTAAGTATTTCTTGTGCATGGCCCCTTGAGTTTTGTCCAAGCAGTTGGGAGTGATGCATATTGGAAACAATTACAACAACAGAAAGGACTGCATCAAAGAACTGACTGAAACAGTGAATTTCTGCTCAAAACAGTCAACCTCCACATGGAGAATATCAAGAAGGACTGAGAAAGAGATGAAAAGCATGTTTGGCAGAATACATGAGTGCTGGTGGGGTGGGGGGGTAGGGTGGGGGACATGGGTCTAGATTCGATAATCTTATACAAAATATATATTAAAAATTTTTTTTAAATGTCTGAATGCTTAAAGCCTATGGGGGACACTCTCATTCAAACCACCAGAGGCAATAAGGCAAGAAAAGGAAATTAAAGGAGTACTAATTGGAAAAGAGGAAGTCAAATTTTTATTCATTTTTGCTGATGATATGATTGTTTTCCTAAGGGATGCTAAAAACTCCACCAGATAGCTCCTAGAATTGATTAGAGTTTCAGTAAAGTGGCAGGATACAAAATTAACCTAGAAAAATCCATAGCCTTTCTTTACACCAACAACAAGCAACTACAAAGGAATACAGGGAGACCTTCCCACTCACAATAGCCTCAAAAACAATAAGATACCTAGGAACAAACCTAACCAAAGACACCAAAGATCTCCACAAAAAAAAAAAAAAAACTTTAAACCCCTCTAGAAGGAAATTGAAGAAGACATCAGAAGATGGAAAGACCTCCCAAGCTCATAGATTGGGAAAATTAGCATAGTAAAAATGTCCATTCTACCAAAACTAATATACAGATTCAACGTGATACCAATTAAAATCCCCAAGAGTTTCTTCACAGGCTTGGGAAAAAAGGTCCTTAATTTCATATGGAAAAACAAAAGATCCCAAATAGCCAAAGCAACCCTGAGTGAAAAGAGCAATACGGGGGGGGGGGTCGCTATACCAGACTTCATCCTATACTTCAGGGCTATAGTCATAAAAACAGCTTGGTACTGGCATAAAAACAGACCTGTTGACCAATGGAACAAAACTGAAGATCCAAACTTGAGCACATACAATTTCAGCCACCTCATATTTGACAAGGGGGCCAAGAATACGCAATGGAGGAAAGACAGCATCTTCAGCAAGTGGTGTTGTCAAAATTGGATCACCACTTGTAGAAGAATAAAGTTAAACCCCTTCCTCTCACCCTGTACATAAATCAACTCCAGATAGATCAAAGACCTCAGCATGAAACCCAAAATTCTGAAGGTGATAGAAGAAAAAGTTAGCAACAGCCTACAAGACATAGGCATAGGAAAAGTCTTCCTAAATCAGACAGTAGCTGCACAAGAATTAAGGTTGACAATTGACAAATGGGACCCCATTAAACACAAAAGCTTCTGTACATCAAAAGAAACAATCAAGGAAGTGAAGAGAAAACCTACAGAGTGGGAGGAAACCTTCACCACAGATACATCTGACAAAGCATTGATTTCCAGAGTACATAAACTATTGAAAAAAACAAAGAAGAAAGAAAACAAATGAATCACTCAAAAGATGGAGCAAAGAGCTGAACAGAGACTTCACAAGTGAGGAATTAGCGATGGCTGAGAAACATCTTAAAAAATGCTCAAAGTCACTAAGAATGTAGGAAATGCAAATTAAAACCACTTTAATATATCATCTCACTCATATAAGACTGGCTAGGATCAAGAAAACAAATGATACCAAGTTCTGGAGAGGTTGTGGGGAAAGGGGAACACTCATCCACTACTGGTGGGAATGTAAACTTGAACAGCCACTATGGATAGTACTGTGGAGAACCCTTAAAAGACTCAAAATGAGCTTACCACCTGACCTAGACATACTACTCCTGGGTATATACCCACAAGACTCATCTTACCACATAGATACATGCACAGCCATGTTTATTTCAACTCTGTTCACAATAGCAAAAAGCTGGAACCAACCCATGTGATCCTCAACTAATGAGTGGATAGAGAAAATGTGGTACATCTACAAAATGGAGTTTTATGCAGCAGTAAAGAAAGATGATATCATGAACTTTTCAGGTAAATGGATGGAACTAGAAGATATTATGTTGTGAAGTAACACAGTCCCAGAAAAACAAACGATGAATGGTATCCCTCATCTGTGAATGCTAGCACCAATTACCTAGTACTAAGTATTTATTATGCAGGGCTCCATGAGCTTTTGTCCAAGTAGTTGGGAGTGGTGCATATTGGAAAAAAAGAAGAAAGAAGAAGGAGGAGGAGGAGGAGGAGGAGGAGGAGGAGGAGAAGGAGGAGGAGAGAAAAGCGTGTCAAAGAACTGACTGAAACAATGAACTTCTGCTGGAAACAGTCAACTTCTATATTGAGATTTTTGAGAAAGACTGAGAAAAAGATGAAAAACATGTTTGGCAGAATGCATGAGCTCTGGTGGAGTGGGGGTTAGGGAGAGGGACACGGGTCCAGATTTGATTTGTAACATAATCTTGTACAAATAATATATGAAACAATAAAGAAAAAATAAAAATTTCTATTGAAGTTTTGTACATTTCGTACATCATTTCTCAGAGCAATTTAGACTCATTTCCTTTTCCCTGTCCTCCACCCCACCTGAGTTCATGCATTCTTCCATACATGTCTGGTATATTTTTCTGAGCCTTTTTCAAAGCAGTTTTTCAAAACAGAGGATTATTGTTTTGGGGAGAACTTTACTGTTTCAATCGGTTCTTTGTCCCAGTTATTTTGTTGTTCCCTCCACTTTGTATTCCTTCAACATATGCATATATGTGTGTATGTGTGTATCTGTGTGTGTGATACCTATACTAAAATTGTGTCATCTGAAAATAAACTGTTACTTCCAAATCATATTTGAGGATTTACCTTTGTCCCGTTTAATTTTATATTACTCTAAAATATGCCTATATACCCTCCACCTATATACCAAGATTACAAAATCTGAAAATAAGTGGTAGGTTAATTCTAGAAGCTGTTAAGGGATTCACATTATAAAATCACAGTTGCTTTCAGATAAAGATGAATATAACATTAACATTGCTCAGTTTGCCTTACAACTAGGTCTTGTTGCTAGCATCCACAAATGAGGGATACTATTCGTCATTTGTTTTTCTGGGACTGTGTTACTTCACTTAGCATAATATCTTCTAATTCCATCCATTTACCTGCAAAGTTCATGATGTTATCTTTCTTTATAGCTGCATAGAACTCCATTGGTTGAGGGACACTTGGGTTGAACATTCCAGCTCTTTGCTATTATGAACAGAGCTGTAATAAACATAGATGTGCACATATCTTTGCAGTAGGATGAGTCTTGTGGGTATATATACCCAGGAGTGGTAATATTGGCTCAGGTGGTAGGCTCATTTTGAGAATTTTATGGGTCCTCCACACTGCTTTCCATAGTGGTTATACAAGTTTACATTCCCATCAGCAGTGGATGAGTGTTCCTCTTTCCCCACAACCTCTCCAGCATTTGGTGTCATTTGTTTTCTTGATCCTATCCAGTCTTATTGGAGTGAGATGATATCTTAAAATGGTTTTAATTTGCTTTCTCTTAATGGTTAGTGATGTTGAACACTTTTTTTTAATTCAAAGGATAATGAGACATAATTTCTTGAAATTCCAAATCTTTTTTATAATACTTTTATTTATGAATTGTGTATTTCATTCATTATCTTTCAGTCTTTAAGTTGTTTCTCAGCCATCTTTATTTCCTCACTTGTGAAGTCTCTTTTCAGCTCTTTACTCCATCTTTTGAGTGAGTCATTTCTTTTCTTAATTCTTTGTGTTTTGAGTGGTTTATATATTCTGGAACTTAATGCTCTGTCAGATGTATTAGCAATGAGGGTTTCCTCCCACTCTATGAGTTTTCTCTTCACTTCCTTGATTGTTTCTTTCACTTTACAGATGCTTTTGAGTTTAATGAGGTCCCACTTGTCAATTGTCGACCTTATTTCCTGTGCAGCTCCTGTCTTATTTAGAAAGTCTTCTCCTATGCCTATGTCTTGTAGGTTGCTGCCCATGTTTTCTTCTATCACCTTAAGAGTTTCATGTTGAGGTCTTTGATCCATTTGGAGTTGATTTTTGTACAGGTGAGAGGTAGGAGTTTAGTTTTATTATTCTACAAGTGGTGATCCAGTTTTGCCAACACCATTTGCTGAAGATGCTGTCTTTCCTCCACTGGGTCTTCTCAGCCCCTTTGTCAAATATGAGGTGGCTGAAATTGTATGTGCTCAAGTTTGGATTTTCAGTTTTGTTCCATTGGTCTACAGCTCTGTTTTTGTGCCAGTACCAAGCTGTTTTTATTACTATATTCCTGTAGTATAGTTTGAAGTCTGGTGTAGTGATCCCCCCTGTATTGCTCTTTTTGATTAAGGTTGCTTTGGCTATTCAGGGTCTTTTGTTCTACCGTATGAATTTAAGGATTTTTTCCAAGTCTATGAAGAAACTCATGGGGATTTTAATTGGTATTGCATTGAATCTATATATTAATTTGGGTAGAATGTACATTTTTACTGTATTCATTTTTCTCTGTCATTTTTATTTCCTTTTTTGAAAACTCTTTGTTCAGAAGCCCATTTTTGTTTTCTTATTTTGTTTGGGTCATTTTATTTTAATGATTGGGCCATTGTGAACATACGTGAAAAAGCAGCTTCATATTTGGTCTCTTCAGTCATGATGATATTCTTGGCCTACAGGGGTCCTCTGGAGCTTGCATGCTTCCTTTGTCTTGCACACCTCTGCCTCAGCCGGTAACTTCTTGTGAGCCTTATCTACTTTCAGCTTATGACTCTGTTCCATGAGAATCCACTTGTTTTTGAGCACATTCCTCTGTACCTTCATCTATGAGGTGATACATAGGGAAGTCAATCTTAGACTCATGCTATTTCCTGAGAACATTGTGAAGGATCTGTATCCTTCCCATCCAGCTTACCTCCTCAAGCTTTTAGGCATCTACAGTTTGGCTATGCCCATATACTTGCCGTTCTGGCATGCCAAGGTGTTTTTCTACCATCAAGCCCTGGGATGAACAGTCATATGCTTATGGATGATCATCTTTGATCTACTGGCCAGGATTGGCACTGTCAATTTTTCACTGGTCTCTTCGGGTTACAACCAGACCTTCTTTATGAACCGTAGTGGATGACAGAAGAGGGAAGTGCTTCTGATGCTAGAGCATCCTCATGGCTGCAAATGCAGAAGCAAAAGAAAAGATGAAGGCCAGTTCTTAATTGGGTCATTTATGCAGAACTGGAAGGTAAAACCGTATTGTTAAAGCTACAACATACTTTGGAAACAGAATTTGTACCAGTTGAGCTGGAGCTGACCTGGAATCTCCCTCCCTGCAGACTAGCTCCCATAATATCACAAGGTGTAATGCAAGACTCCAAGAGAGAAAAACAATCAATGATACTACATAGCTGTAAAGCCTACTAACTATAATAATGTCTCTATTGGTGCAATAGTGGCACTTTTATCTTAGGGATAATAAACAGCAGTCTAATTGAACATAAGAAATGTTCAGTAGAGAGAATCCATCCATGGCACTATAAACATAGTGAAGTAGACATGACTCAATAGGTCATAGACTCTAGAATAGAACCTACTATTACCATTTTTCTAGACCAATGCCCTTTTTAAATACATTTTTTTTTACTTTCTTTCTTTTTAAAATATTTTTACTGAAGTTTTGTGCATTTCATATATCACTTCTCACTTCAATCCACACCCATTTCCCCCTCCATGTCCCCCACCCCTCCTGAGTTCATGCAGTCTGCCATACATGTCTTGTATCCTCTTCTGAGTCTTTTCAAAGTTTTTCAAAGCAGAGGATTATTTTGGGGGGAGGGGGGACTTTACTGCTTCAATTGGTTCTCTGTCCTAATTCTTTTGTTGCTGTTGTTCCCTCCAATCCTGATGGGGTAGATAGATATAGATATGAGATCTATGATAGATAGATTATATTAGCTTTCGTATAGGGTGTGACCATATATATAAAACATAGAGAGCTCTATATATATATATATGTATTTTAGTATACTATACTAAAATCATGTCATCTGAAAATAAACTGTATGCTATTTCCAAATCACACTTTGGGATTCACATTTTTCCCTTTTAATTTTATATTACTCTAAAATATGCACACATACCCTCCACCCTTGTACCAAAATTATAAAGTCTGAAAATAAGTGGTATGTTAATTCTAGATCCCATTAAGGGATTCATATTCTAAGAGCATGGTTGCTTTTAGATAAAGAGAAATATAACATTAAAGTTACTCAGTTTGCCTTACAACTAAGTACTTGGTGCTAGCATCCACAAATGAGGGATACCATTCATCCTTTGTTTTTCTGGGACTGTGTTACTTTCACTTTGCATAATATCTTCTAGTTCCATCCATTTATCTGCAAAGTTCATGATATCATCTTTCTTTACCACTGCATAGAATTCCATTGTATGGATGTACTACATTTTCTTTATCCACTCATTGGTTGAGAGGCACTTGTGTTGGTTCCAGCTCTTTGTTATTGTGAGGAGAGTTGATTGTAGTATAAATACATATCCTTATATTCACAGACAAGTGTAGCTCTCACCAATTATCAAAGAAGGTACTTTTTGCAAGACAAAGTTCCACAACTGATCTAAATGCTCACAATGATAGAAGGTATGGTGCTAACCTGACCCACACATCTACAATGCAATCCCTACAGCTATGGTTTAGGGAACATTATAGGTGGGATGGTGAAAAATTGTAAGAGCCAGAGGAACAGGAAGTCTGCTGCTAGATAATACATTCTAGACATGATAAGGAAGTTTCACACACAAAATCTCCATGATATGGTTAACTAAGAAAACCTGTATAACAAAATCAGTTGATATGCCAATATGGATGGGAAAATGGCACAGGGTCTACCCTAGAAGAAGAGCTACAAGTAAGCAATGAATGATGAGGGAGGAAGAATTCATTTTTTCAGAGACAAGCTCCTTACAAGTTATCTGTCTAATCCCAAATGATCATGTACACATGAACATCAGTAAATGGACTCGTGGACTTAGTGCAGTATACATACAGACATATACACATATGTGCGTAGTGTGTATACATGTATATGTACATATGCATATTAATAAATGTAAAGGAAATTGAGAGGAGGAAGGACATAGGAAGTGTTGGAGGAGTAGAAGGCATAGAAATGATGTAAATACAATACTTATGTATGTAATTCTCAAAAACTTAAACAAAAAAATGAATAAAACAAAGTGTCAGGCTGGAAAAGTGGCTCAGTGGGAACAAAGGCTACACATACACACACACACACACACACACACACACAGGAGACACTTGTGTCCCTTCCTTTGGCTGTCAGATTATTAGAACAATAGATACCAAAGAATTAAAAGTTCCCTGAGAAACTAATGCTGGTGAAGGAAGAGATTTGAAGCCTTAGTACCAGCCAGAGGAGGAACTTGCTTCCAGAAGGAGAGTTTACACAGTTCTAACAATTATCATTGGACTGTCTTCAGGACAGACCAAAGCTGCAATAAGCATGTATCTGTTTTGAGCAAGACCACACCTTGTCCAAGCTGCTTAAATCAAAGCTTCATGTTAGTGCCCTGAAGATGAACTTTTTGGGGGTGGGAGGTCCCCTGTACTATTTTGTGGGGGGGGGGTTAAAAGTGGCCACCTTAAATAAATTTCACTTCTCTGATTTTCATTAATGCCTGTCTCTTTACCTAGCATACTAGAGACAGGTAGTTAAGATCAGCAGGCTTGGATTGCTACATCCTAGGCTTTGACCCTAAAATCTCCAATAATACAACTACATCATTTCTTCCTGGTGAAGGGACAGGCACAAAGCTGCTAACATGACATCACAAGAAACTTTCTTCTATCTTTTAATAAAGAAAACCAAGGTTTCCTAATTTTGTTTGGCTTAGATTGTTCCTCTGTCTGCCTAGGAGACACCAGTGTCTATTAACATACATGATTGTGTTCCACTCACAAGAACAGAATGTCATGCTACCTGAATAGGATTAGCATGATGTTCAGTCTCCTATCAGTCACTGTCCCAAATTCGTGACTTTACCAGTATTAATTATTTAGAAGTATCAGAAATTATTTTGCAATCTGTCCCAACATGAATACAGGCATTGTTTAAGTGTAATAATTACAATACTGTCTAGTTACAATACTTCTGCCTATTGGCAGTAAGCTCTAAAATCTATCCTGAAGCCAGGCATGGGAGCACATGCCCACAATCCTACTACTTGGGAAGTAGAGACAGAAGGAGGAGGAGCCCAAGGCTTCTAAGCTACATAGCATGTTTGATGCCAGCCTGGGCTACATGAGACCAATATCAAAACAAATCTGAACTGCAGAGATGGATCAGTGGTTAAGAGCATTGCTCTTCTAGAACACATGGGTTTGATTCCCAGCATCTACATGGAAGCTAATAACCATCATTAACTCTAGTTCCAAGGGATCTGACACCCTCTTCTGACCTCTGTGAGCATTGCATGACACAGGTGCACTTGCATGCATGCAATAAACAAATAAATAAAATAAAAATAATAAAAACAAATATTTTTAAAATCATAAAAATCACTAATCTATCCTGTAGGTATGTATAGGCTATAATAGGCAATATGTTTGTGGATTTGAGCTTTATTCATAATACTGCAAATATGATTATCTAACAAAAAATGAGTAAACTCAATTACAGTATAACCATATGTAGAATACCACATAGTCATTAAAAATAATTCAGTGCTTTTACTTATACGCAAAGTATTGATGAGGAAGGTATGATCATATATTTATAAACATGTAGATATATTTATACACAGAGAAAATAACATGATAAAACTTTGTTTGGAAAATGAAATGATTTTTCTCAGGGAGAACAGGAAGTGGGTTGACATTCAAATAATCCTGCCATAAACAGTCTGTGGACTTGAGGCTGACAGCTATCGAGAAGGCAGAACTCATGGCTGTGACACAGGTCCTGTATTCAACAGAAAACCCGAGTGCATTTAGAAGAGAGCTGTGAGCTGCGGACCAGAATGTACTGTGACTGACACCTTGACTCCTCTCTTGTACAAACCTGAGTATAGGATGTAGCAACACCAAACACGGACTTGTGACTTATTGAATGAGATGTAAGAAGTAGCTGTTGCCTTTAGTTACTCAGTATGTAAAGATTTGTCATCCACAAGGAGCTGAAAAAAACTCATCAAAATAAAAATATATACAACTGCAACTGTTTAGAGCACACTGACACAGGTAAATTCTATACTTAAAATTATTTTTTGTTTAAATATGTTAAATAATGTTAGTGAAATATAATCCTGATTTCATTAACATTAGGCTGCATAGGTTTGATTAAAATTATTCACATTTTCTATCTTAAAAATATTTCTGAAAATCTTCAATTAAGTGACATGTGGAACCAAATTGTTAAATTGAGATAAAATGAAATAAAAAGTTTCAATATTTCAAAAGAATTCACTTTGAGGGCTGGGGAGATGGCCTTAGTTGTTAAAGTTCCTGCTCAGAAAGCCCAAGGACCTGAGTTCAGATCTCAGCAGGTACATCAAAACTGGGCCCAGCAGCTTACATCTGTAACCCAAGCACAGGAATAGGTAGAGACAGGAGGAACCTGGCTGACTGATGAGCCCCAGGCTCAGTATGGGACCTTGTCTCAAAATATAAGGTGGAGAGCAATCAAAGACACCTGACACCTCTCCAAACACGTGGGTGGACAGGTATGCACTCACTCACCTACATGAACACACACACACACACACACACACACACACACACAAACACAAATTCAAGGCAACTAGAAGCTTTCAATGACATTTAGCCATATAGAAATAAAGTGTAAACGTCAATCTGAAAACATTCTCCATGACTGGATTCTTATTTTTCCCTAGTCTATGGTAGGACCTAGCTTTATTGACAGGATACTTATCATTACCTTGTTTTTTATGTATCTTTACTCCCTTGAATTCCTGTACCTAGAAATTCTAATTCTACCTATTCTGCCCACCTATCTGCCTTCCTTCATCTACTGCAGGTAAAACTGACCTCTTTGCCCATATTTTGAAAACACTTGTTGGCGTCATTGTAACAGAACACATCTGTACATATTTCAAATGTATCCAAGCTCATGGTGTCACGGTCACTAGAGTGAGCCTTGCAACGTGAGGGACAGTGAGTCTCTTTATCTACAATATGTGATATAGACTTGTAATCAAGTTCATGGTCAAAATAGTAGCTGCTGACATTTTAAAAACATCCACTTTTTAATATAAAACAAGATGTGAACCACTGTGTATATAATTTTACTTTAGGAAAGGTTAAGGCAAAACAAATGTCTGTTGATAAAGGGAAATTTTCAGGTTTTTAGAAATGAGGAGAATGATTTTGCTTGGAGATTGAACAGATCATAACAATGACTAAATGTAATTAGAACCACAATGAAAGATAGTCAGAGGAGGAGGAAGGTCATGTCTAAGAACTAGAAGTGAAGCGTACTATGTATTATATTCATTACAGCTCTATAATTTCTGTGTAGCATTTTGCACTATTCAGATCTTTTTATTGGTGCTTATGAAAATATTTGCCTCTCTTATGAATTCATTTTCAGATAGCCTTGTCCTGCGGGTGCATTCGAAAGATATTCTAATTGAACATTATCAGAATTAGACAGAGGACACTCCTAACTGAATAACAGTAAGTTTTATACATAGGAAATTCAGAGTGCCTCATACATGCCTGTACTTTCTGTACAGGAAGAGAAATGTAAAGCAGTCACCATGACTAAGACTTTGCTATCTCTAGCTCACATGCAATTATTTTGTAATTTCAGGAAATAACAATGGTGTACATGTATAAAATATCAATACAGGAGAGGGTGGTTGAATCTCTCTGATCATTCAGCTATTTAAGAAGTATAAAGTGTATATAAGATTAAAGTAATGTTGACAATCTTTAAAGGAAACAAAAGGACAAAACAGAAAGCTGACTGGATGCATTCCACATTCTAATACAGCCTTGGCATGGGGCACATGCATGTTTATTATGTCTAGACAGTTCCTGGGTGTTTATTATGTCTGGTTATAATTCTGCATGTTTGTATAGTCATCTAATCTTTAAAACATATGCATTCAATATCGTTACATTTCTATTTTTCTCATATGAGGGAATCTCAGCAAAGAGATTAACTTGATAAATATCTCAGATTAAGAATTTCAAAAGTAAAACAAAGTATTCAAGCACTCCTTCTTTAACTGTGACATTCTGTACTTCCTAACTCACCTTATCATCATTTTACAGAGCAGGAACTTGCTCCATTGAAATTGAGAAGGTTCTTTGAGGCTTGCGGAGATGGACTCAAAGACTGCACAGAAAACATTAATAAAACAGATTCGAGTTGTATTCCATCACTTCTTTCATTTAAGTACCACTTGCACTTCATCATAGCTATGTGATATTGCAAGTGACACCTGACCCATTCTTAAACTAGTTCTATCATCTGTGGAATGGGAATAGTAATCCTTTATACCTCAGTCAAATTATTTTTAGGATTCACATGATACATAAAACAATTGAAAAATATCCAACATAAGCTTATTTTTATCATCACAATAATTATTATTTTTTACTATTATTAGCAATTATTTTACTCAGAAAGATAAGAAATAGATTTTTTTTTTACTTTTTATGCATCTGAGTGTACTGTCTGCATGTAGGTAGGTACATCCATGTTGTGCAATGCTGCGGAGGTTGGAAGAGGGCATGAGATTCCCCTGGAACTGGAGTTAAAGATGGTTCTTAGCTGCCATGTACATGCTGGGAATCAAACCTGGGTCCTCTGCAAGACCAGTCAGTGCTCTTAACCACTGAGCCATCTCTCCAGCCCCAGAAATACATATTTTAATAATACAATGAGTCTTGAACTTATCTCTGGTCTCCTTACATTATTTTATCCAAACAACCTCATTAGGTTGTAAAAGCCATCCATCTGACTGCCCATATAGAGAAAAGTAACCCCCTTACAGATGAGGAAAGAAAGCTAAGATCATGCAGCCAGTGAGTGGCAGGAACCAACAGCACACATGGGCTTTTATGATTCCAAAGCCCACAGGGAAGTGGTGGGTAGTCAGTGTCAAAGAAAGGAAGAATCCGGTAGCTACCAAAGTTCAGGTCATGCAGAATGCTCTCTGCTTAGATGATGGAGACTGGTGTATCTCAGTGGATCGATTTTGAGCTCACTGGAAAAGCAGACAGAATTTCAATAGCTGAGAGATGCACCTTTTAGAGGACAAAACAAGCTTATGTGGAACAGCTGAGCCAAAGTCTGGAAGGATATAATCTACAAGCTTTACAAAGAAGCAGTGGAATACAGAGCTGGAGGCAGGAGAAAGTGTAAGTTCCAGGATTGCACTGTGTTTCTACACTGTGCTGCTCAGTGCAGCTGCCGTGAGACAGGTGTGTCATCTAAAATGTGCCAAGGAACACTACGGGGGGTAGAACACTAAGCTTCATTTCACCTAGTTATTGAAGAAATAGAAGTATGTTTATGCTTGCGTACATGAATCTATTTTTTTCAATTGTACATCTTACAAAATACCTATACAAATTAAGGATTTGTAATGAAAATTTACCTTGTGAATTGAGATTGCCTTAAGTATAAAATATACATTGGATTCTTCATTTGTATTTTTTTTATTAATTTTATTTATTTCTGTATGTGTATGAATGTACTGTCTGCATGCAAGTCTGTGCACCCGTGTCGTGCAACGCCGCGGAGTTCAGAAGAGGGTCTCGGATTCCCCTGGAACTGGAGTTCTCCTGGAATTGGAGTTTCAGACGGTTCTCAGCCGCCATGTGGGTGCTGGGGATCGAACCCGGGTCCTCTGTAAGAGCGGTGCTCTTAACCGCTAGGCTATCTCTCCAGCCCAGCAGTCAGCGCTCTTAACCGCTAGGCCATCTCTCCAGCCCCCATTTGTATTTTTAAAGAATGTAAGATATCTCATTTGTAATGTAAATGTTGATTATGTTTTGTTTTGAAAATTGTGTTTATATATGATGGATTAAACAAATTACATTATTTAAAAAGTTTACCTCACTTATTTTAATACCGCTAATAAGAGATTTAAATTGTGTGTGTGGCTTTTTAGTTCTTTTTACAAGTTTTATTTATTTGTGAATGTTTTGCCTGCATGTATGTATGTGTGTATTACATGTATGTGCTCCACATGCATGCCTGGTACCCACAAAAGCCAGAAAAGAGCATCAGATCCCCTGGAACTCTAGTTAGGGATGGTTGAGGCATCATGCAGATGCTGAGAAGTGAACCCAGGTCCTCTGCAAGAACACTGCACACTCCTAATCACTGCATCATATCTCTAGTCGTGACTTTCATTAGACTTCCATTAGATAGAGCTATACTAAACTGTTCATGGGAAAGTGTAGGTACTCCATAAAATGCTTATTAACCAACTGTAGTAAGAACCAGATTGTAACCTTGAAGCCAGTTTGAGAAACTTTTATTTTATTAAATAGATAATTAAGCCACTGAAATTTCTCAGTAAGGGAAGTAACACACTCAAAGTCCTATGTTAGAAGGCCCCAGCTGGAATTCCAAGTAATTTAGAGGAGAAACTGAAGGTACGTTGAAAGTGTATTGCAATATTAAAATAGAGCCTGAACATAAACCCCTCACCCATAAATTATTCCAAAGCAGTTGGCCTGGTGGCATAATATTATGTAAATGTTCCATGTTTCTCATGAGAATGACAAACACTTGTATAAGTGAAAGGCAATTCCTTTTTTTATTGGAATGTTACCCCTCTGTGCATCTAATTTCATCACTTCTGCTTCTAAGGAGAAAGTTAGAATGAGGGAGCTTAATCTCTGTTTTGAATCATGTGGGGTAAGAACTCCTTTTATTACAGAAATGACCTGTCAAATATAATTTCATGATGTAATTCTGAAATATCCAAAGACCGAGCTGTAGGCATGGAAATGCCAGAATTCCTTATTCTCTACCTAGCAACCATAGCTTTCTTTTTCATCACATTACTTAAAAGATGAAGGCAAAACTTAGTTAGCAGCCCTCCCCTCCCAAGTCCTATTCAATCTCAGCTTTTCACAATGATTCCTGTGAACACTGCTTCACTCAGGCCTCCTTCAGTAGGAGGTGGCAGGACTCTAACACAAACTAGCAAAAGAATATGTTGGTCACACAATAAAGGAAGGCCAATAAATAGACAGGTGGACAAGTGAATGAATACTGTTGCTCTTTACATGTTAGCTGCATTTACTTCAGCTTCGGACATATTTTCTTCATATTGCAAAATAAATGTCAACCATTGAGACCTACCTCATTTCCCTGAAAACCCCGAATTCTAAATAAACTCAGATGAATTCTAAAATAAAAGTCAGTCCCTTGATGTTTGTAGAGAATTGGTTCCAGAGTTTCTTGCACATATCAAAATTTGCAGGATCAGAAGCCTCTTCTATAAAATGGCATAATAGGGCTGGAGAGATGGCCTAGTGGTTAAGAGCACCGACCGCTCTTGCAGAGGACCAGGGTTCGACCTCCAGCACCCACATGGCGGCCGAGAACCATCCGAAACTCCAATTCCAGGAGAACTCCAGTTCCAGGGGAATCCAACACCCTCTTCTGACCTCCGCAGCATTGCACGACATGGGTGCACAGACTTGCATGCAGACAATATATTCATACACATACAAAAATAAATAAAATTAAAAAAATAAATAAAAATAAAATGGCATAATAATTACATATAAATTATATATACACTCCAGTATACACTAAATCATCTCTACACTTACAATGCCTGATATCATGCAAGTACTATGTAGATACTTACTATATTTTTAAGAAAATAGTGATAAGAAAAATAGTATGCACATGTTCAGTGCAGGGTTTTTTTCCTGAGCATATTTTATCCGTGATTGCAGGATCCAGTGATACAGAGACCTGGCTAAATATTTCCATCTGAGACCATGAACCATGTTTGAAGTCCTGTCTTGCTGCAGGTTAGAAGTGAAATGTCTCCAGTGGACAATGCATTTCCTTATTGGTTCCTGTGATGTTTAGTTTTAACTATCAATTTCACAAGACCCACCTGAAAAGAGAGTTTTAATGAGAAATGATCTCAACCAGCTTGGCCAGCTGGCATATCTATGGAAGGTTGCCTTGACAGTTAATTGACCTAGCCCATCTTGGGAGGCTCCGTCCCCTGAGCAGGTAGCCCATCTTGGGAGGCTCCGTCCCCTGAGCAGGTAGCCCATCTTGGGAGGCTCCATCCCCTGGGCAGGGCCTCTGCACTCTATAGAGGTTCAAGAAAAGCTGGTTGAAGACAAGCAAGCAGGGATAAGTGTATTTTCTCTTTTCTCTTAACTGGATATGATAGGACTAGCTGCTTGAGTTCCTGCCTTAACTTTCCTAAAATGATGGACTGGAACCTGGAACTATAAGCAAATAAGCCATTTCCTCATTTATGTTGTCAGGTATTAATTATATCAATAAAAAATGAAAACTAGAGCAGTCCCCAGCTTGGTAGTATTAATAGGTTATGGGGTTTTAAGAGCTGGGGTCTAGTAAGAGATGTTTAAATTGTTGTAATCCTGCCAAAGGGGACATTAAACTGACCTCTTCTATTTTGCATCCTGTCCATGATGTGAGCAATTTTTCCTTACATTTATTTCCCACATGATGTGCTTCTTCACCACAGATACAAAGCAAGGAGGCCAGTCATATACCAGGACCTCCCAAACTGTCAGACAAAATGAAACTTTTCTTTTTATATGTTGATTATCTCAGGTACTTTTATAGTGATGTTGTTACCAGAAATTTGGGGGAATCTTGGGAGAATTGCCATATGATACCAGAGTAATTAGGTCCCCTCTTTGGGGTACTAGTCTCATTAATAAAATAATTTAAGAACAGAGTCAAACAGAAATTCAAGGATAATTTTATTTGATCTTAAAAGAGAAGTCCCCATATACTAAGTTGCAAATCTTGTCAGCTGCCCAGAGGAAGGAGATATAGATGAGAAAGAGAAAAAAAAACAACATTGCATTTTAGCTAAGCTGGCATCGAGGTCAGCAACATGACAGATATGCAGCCACATGGCATAGAAGGAAGCTTTAGTAAAAGCTTTAGTAAAAAAAAAAAAAAAAAACCATGGTGGCACACGCCTTTGATCCTAGCATTTGGGAGGCAGGCAGCAGGAGGATCTTTGTGAGTTCAAGGCCACCCTGATCTACAGAGTGAGTTCCAGGACAGCTGGGGCTACAGAAGACCCTGTCTCAAAAAGACCAAAAAAAAAAAAGCCCAAAGTACAAGACAGAATACTTATAGTCTGGTCAGCATCCAAAAGAAAGAGACAAGGGGCTGGAGAGGTAGCTCAGTGATTAAGAGCACTGGCTATTCTTACAGAGGACCAAGATTCATTTCCCAGCACCTACATGGTGGCTAACAACCATCCATAACCCCAGTTCCAGGGGATCCAAAACACTCTAGATTCTGCTGGTGCTGCTTGACATGGGTGCACTGACATATATTGCAGGCATAACACTCATACTCATAAAATAAAAATACATTTTAAAAAGAGACAGAAGACAAGAAAAAGGGAAAGTTCCACCTTTCTGAACCAAAACTCAGAAAGGCCGACAGACCCAGAAGACCACATGACCATTTGTAACTACAGGAAAGGAAAAGTACCTTATCTCAAAAAAGGAATGTTTCCTCCTTCCTCTTTATCATGGCTTAAGATAGGCCTGTTATTGAAGGGTAGAACTTTGACCAGGTCATTGTCTTCCCCAACTGGAATGGTCCGTTCCAGGCTAGGTTTACTACTATACCAATTTATAGATGTCAAATAATTTGATACTCACAATGACCTTACTATCTATTATAGATTATAGATTATGATCTCTTGGGAGACCAAGAGCTGAAGTACACAAAGGAAGGGTAACTTACCCAAAATAAAAAATTAAGAAATGCCAGACATGCTTTTTGTGACCAAATAGGCAGGCTTTGGTATCTAACCATCACTAGAGAGCCACTGTGGCCAGGGGCAAAGAAACCTCCATAGCACATAGTCCTGAGACCTTGGTCCAAGCACCCTAGGGTAGTGGGCCAACTGATAGTACCACCAAAACCATGAGACATGATTGTGTAAGAGAGAGAGAGAGAGAGAGAGAGAGAGAGAGAGAGAGAGAGAGGTGGGGGACGAACCAGGCAGAGCAAAACAACATGGCCTAACAGATTCTGTATTCAAGTCAGCATGGGCAGGGCAGGTCAAATTACCATGCATTCTTTCGCCTCTAGAACCTACCACTGATTCAGCCTCCTCACAATTTTATTTCCAGAGAACTGGCTTTTACTAGTCTAAGAGGCCAGGTTCAGCAATATACAACTTCTTGAGAAATGTTCCTACAGGAAGACTTAATTGCTATTTATTCTGTGCTCCTTTTGTGTCCCATGTCAATCTGCATCAACAGAGCAGAAATGTGTCTGAGATGTCTCTCTGTCTCTCTCTCTCTCTCTCTCTCTCTTTCTCCTGTGTATCCTGATCCTTGTTATCTCCTTTGGAAAAAAATTCAGGTAAGACATGCAGTGTGTAGAACAGAAGATAGAATTTAGAGTGAAATCAAGCACTCTTCAAGAGGTGAGGGTGGACAATCGGCAAAGGGACCTTTGCTTGAGGACTTTATTCTATTTCTAACGTCCACAGAACACGCAGTTTTCCTGTGGAGCTTCTTCCTGGATGGGTTCTTATAGGAGAACCTGTCCTTTATCAGAAAACCTCTAGCTAAATAGTTATCTTATAAGATTTAAAGAATTATCTATTAATGATCTTCCAGGAAGTTCAGGAAGTCACATCTCCTCCAAGGGACAGAGATAAGGCAGAGGGCCTACCCTTCTGACTAATAATTAGTATTCCACAGTTTCAGTCTTTGGTTTTATATGTGGTCAGATCTTTGTGAAAACCTTGCCATTTTGGGTCCCTTTGAAGGAATATATAGCAAGGGCTAGTGGAACAGGAGGAAAGCCTGCCAGCACATTTCCCCTGTGCGTGCTCATCATCCTCATACTGTTTGAATTTCTTTGGGATCTTGAGATTGATCTCGTGGTTCTGTTCTTCTCCTGGTTCTCCTGTTTCCAGGCACCAATGTTGGCTTCCTGTGTTCTCTGGCCTCTCAACCATTCTGTACATTCCACTGTTAGTTTTTATTGCAGATTCTTGGCTTGCTTGTAACATGCCACAGCCTGGGTATTTGCATCATTCTGATGCTCATTTAATTGGTTTATAGTCAATTGTTTTAATACTTATCTCTCTCATGTGACTCTGAGTTACTTAATGCTGGGGATTATGACTTGAATCACTTATTAGCACTGATGTTGAAAGGAATAGTGGTGGATCTGCTCTTTTGAAACAAATAAGAAAAAGAAAAAGGAAGGGAGGAAGGAAGGAAGGAAAATTGGTGAAATTATTACAGTAACTACTTTTTCTTAAAGGCAAGAAATGGTATATTCAATTCAAACTTAAGTCAAATATATTGTTTGTAAAGTTATAAAAGTAAAATTTAAATTAATGAAAGAGTAAAAATGATTCCTACTATTGAACAGAAGAAAAAATTATCAGAAATAATCTTTTCCCTTCAGACTGTGGGCATTTTTGCCTTGTCTCACATGACAAGTTGAAGTTACTGGAATAATGCAAGAAAATTGAGCCAATTGAAGAAAATTTACCTCTTATTAAGCCCAGAGTTGCTTAGAATAGAAGACTACTCATCAGATAATTTTATCCTAACCTCAATCTAGCCTCTGATGAATATAGGGTTAGCATTACTCTGAGTTTACAATTGGCATTGGCCTTTAGTACTTATAGAGTATTGTCCTAAGAAATGGTTGATGGTTGAATCTCTGAGAAAGAGTACTCAAACCAACAAGTATATATTCCTCAACATGATCTTCCAAAAAGTCTTGTTCAGTGGCTCCAAAAAATACTCTAAAGTAAATCATTTGAACTTACTATGTCCTTTGAACTGAAGGAAACTGGAATTGCCTTAGAAGCAAAGTTTCCTTGTGACCTTCTTCTGTCCTTCTTTCTCTTTCGCCCATTTCTCCACCATGGCAGATCATAGAAATTAGAACTCTTCTCTCTTAAAGCCAGCTATGGAAACCAGAGCATTGCTCTAAACTTCCACTTTCTTCTGTGAAGGAACTGTCCATAAAGAAATTCTTTGACCAACATTGACTTATAGTAGATCATAAGACTCTCGTCGTAATCCTGTCCTGTCCTATATCCTGGAGACACTCATTCCAGAAGGGATTCTATCCTATAACCTGAAGATATGAAGGGCACACAGAGAAGGCAAGAATCCAGACAGACAAATCCAACAGTTTACTACAACTAGATCAGATTATTTTGTCCAACACATTTCAGCAGGAAAATGTGCAGGAGCCAACATAGCTGCTACTTCCAACACTTTTGTTCTCTTGTGGAAATAAAGTCAAACACCTCTTTATTTCTATAGATGTGCTTTATCCTTTAGTCTTGATATGGACTCACTTACAACTGGATAACCTGAATACTATCATCACAGACACATAGAAGAGAGACTCTAACTAAAGTAGTTAGGCTTCCTCTTGATGCAATGAGTGTTACTCATTAGAGTTACAGAAATGCTGTCCAATGAGGGTCATATCAATAGTCTGTATTAAGGGTATGGTTTATTTTTCTGTAAAGAGCTAAATAGTAAATAATTATGCTTTGGGAAACATAGATCAAAGCTTCTCAACTCTGCTATCTGAGCATGAAAGCAACCATAGACAGTATAAATGAATGGGTATGTCTGTGTCTTAATTAAACTATTTACAGGATAGGTGCTGGGTAGAATTTGTTCAGCGAGCTATAATTTGCTGACCTCCTGTCCACAGCTACACAGCAGCAGGAAGGACTTTTCAAGGGAGGGTGCATCAAATTGGAATTGATAATTATCTCTGTGATACCTGGCAAGCACTGAGCATTGAACAGAGTTCTATATGGTCTGGGGAAATATAAAGCATGGTCCAAGTTCAAAAGAATCAGAATCAAGTTTAGTGAAGTTTTCATACTGTCAAGAATGTGGGTGCACCTCTTTAGGACTGATAGGGAGAGCTCTCAAAAGGAAAGAGACCTATTCATCAGACTTTGTTGGAATAGTCAGATCCATGCTGTTATAGGAGGAGCAGATTTTCAGAAATACATGCCTGGCAAATTCGCATCTAGCTACAGCACTACTGGGAATTGTACATGGCAGGGAAAATGGTAGATAAACTCACAAGGTAAGCTGGAAAACAGTGCAAAAGGCAATTTCAAAGTTCCATTTTGAGCTAGGGAGAAAAGGGAACTGTAAATATTACATGAAGTCGCATTTTGAAATGATATTGCATTCCTTCCTGAAAACCAGATCTCCAGTGTTTAACAGCTCCTAAAAAACAGCTGTGATAAGGACAACAGAGAGATGTATACATCATTAGACCAGCCACACCCACAGTTCTAACAAAGCCAAGAGCCAAATACACGTTTGTTTGGCGCTTTCTATACATAGCTACTGTGTCTCAGAAGTTCAGCAGAGGTGGGTAAGCATTGTTTAGCACTTTGCTGAATCCACAGATGGTCAGTAAGAGCCAGCTCCGCGGTCAGTAGACAAGGACTAGCAAAGATGACTCCAGTGATATGTCAGGGCAGCACCTTTTCTCTCTACCCCTAACCTGCCATATAATCACTGATCCACAGTTATCTCCTCAGCTAGCCTGTTCTTCCCTGTGTTGTGTGACCTAGTCTAGAAAAGGAAAGGAGGTGGGACAGACTGAATCAGGTATCTATTATAAGTCTTTAAAAACATTGAACTTGCTGGGCATGGTGGTGCATGCCTGTAATCCCAGCACTTGGGAGGCAGAGGCAGGTGAATCTCTGTGACTTGGAGGTCAGCCTGGTCTACATAGTGAGTTCCAGGACACCTGGGGCTGCAGGGAGACCCTGTCTCAAAAAAGACCAAAAAAAAAAAAAAATTGAACCAAACTGTATTGTATGAAAATTGCAAAAAAATCAATAAAAATAAAATTTAAAAATATTGAACACTTGACCTTTTAAAATTAAAAATTAAAAACAGGGGCTTCTACATATCTGTTTTCCATAATCAGAAGACAATGTAGTTCAAGGCCAGGCTTTATAATTCATCACTAGCAAACTATAAGAAGTTGAGTTACCTTACCTCCTCCAACATCATTTTCTTCATCTGAAAAGTGAGAAACAAGTACCTAATAAAATTATTGTGCTTCTTAAATGATATGAAATATATAAAAAGATGATCTTAGTATACCTGTGTTTACTATACATTGGTTATATCCTTTATGTTACTGTACTACTGATAATTTAAAACAAATAGCTAAAGAGAAATTAAAGAGACACTAAACTATCATTGTGACATACATGAGACAATTACAGCTTAGAGACGTTGAAGGGCATTTATTTCACACCCTGAGCCAGGGATTATAAAACTCATCCTGCATACTTTTCCCAGAAAGAAAGTAGTGACTGTTGGTTTAGTTTGCCAAGTCCGTGCATGTTTCCATTCACGTGACAAGTGTCCTGCTACATTTCTGTGGACCTGAAGAGCAGATGGTGCAATCATTCATCCATTGCTGAGCTGGTTGTGTCCTCTACTACAGCTCCCTAATTCACCATGCTATCCAGGTGAGACATAACAGCAGTAATACCTGCCTTGTCCGTAAACTACAGGAGTGTCTTATTGCAGAATGCCTTGAAGCCTGTTTCCAGTAAAAATCATGTGGGAATGATGCTTCAAATCATAAACTCACAAAAAAAGGCAAAAGATGTTAACCTTATTTTTCCATAGTTGAACTTATTTTCTATTTGGAAACTTCACTGTGCCTTGAAGCAGTTTTGGTTAAAATGAACTCCATGTCTTCTCAGGATTTCCTCATCCACTCTTCTATTTTCATCTACTTGTTTCCTTCTTAATAGCAAACTATGATTCCAGGACAATTACCTTCTCCCCAGTAGCTATCTGCCTACATTGTGTCCTTTCTTATTACTGACTGTCTCCTTGATACCTTCCTGTCCAGCCTGCTATTCACTAACCCCTCAAGACCTCCTTCTAAGTTTTCTTTTGTCACAGTAGTGGGACAAGTAACTAATACAGATTGCTACTTTGCACCTTAAATGTTACATTTCTTTTCAGTATTTTGTTTTAATTTAAAAATTATAAATTGACAGAATAAAATTGTATACATTTATGGGCTACAAAGTAATATTACGATTTATGAAACTAATGTGGAATAATTAAGCCATGCTAATTAACATATCCATCATTCCAATTCTTACATTTTTATAATGAGAGGATTTGAAATTTCTTGCCTTAGCAATTTTGAAATGCACATTATTTATTATACTCATATGCTATGTATTATATTATATATTTTTTTGGTATTTTTGAGACAGAGTCTCCCTTTAGTCCCAGCTGGCCTGGAGCTCACTCTGTAGACCAGACTGGCCTTGAACTCACAGAGATCCTCCTGTCTCTGCCTCCTGAGTGCTGGGATCAAAGGCGTGTGCCACCACGCCCTGTGCTATGTATTATGTTTTAAATAAAATAAAAATAATTATCTTTTTCTGATTGAGGCTTTGAATCTTTTGATGTTTCTCTTCTAATCTCCATTTCCCTGGGATCTGGTAACCACTCTTCTACAATCATTGGATCCTTCAGTTTGATTGGTTTCTATGCTATATGCTCCATCTAAATGAGAAGATGTGGCTTTTGTCTCTCCATGTCTGGATTGTTCTATTAACACAACGTTCTTTAATTCCGTCCATGTTGCTACAAATAAAATTTCATTCAAGACTGAATAGTATCCTGTGGGTACATATAGCACATTTCCTTTACCATTCATCTGTTGATGAACATGCAGATTAATCCATGTCTATTTCTTTTTTTTTTCTTTTTTGGGTTTTTTTTTTTAAAGACAGGGTCTCCCTGTAGCCCCAGCTGTCCTGTAATTCATTATGTAGACCAGGCTGGCCTTGAATTCCCAGAGATCCGCCTGCTTCTGCTGGTATTAAAGGTGTGTGCCACTATGCTCAGCAATTTCTGATAGTATTCTACTTAACATGGGATTGCACGTTGAAACATGCAATTGTGACTTCAAATCTTCTTTGGGGTAAATACTCATAAATGGGATTCCTGAGTCTTATGGTGATTCTATTTTAGTTTTTTAAAGTGCTTCCATTTTGTTTTCTACATTACCCCTGCTAATTTACATTCTCACCTACAATTCTAAGAAGTTCCTTTCCCTCCACAACTTCACATTTAGACACAACTTCACAATAGATAAAAATTTTGATCCACATATGCTATTATCACCAATGTTCTGCCTAGTCTAATATTCTACATCTCAGAAAAACACACTTCCATCTGTTCTTGTGATTTGTCCTACAATGCAAGCCTGCACCCAGGTGCCATCAATTTGCAATTCTTTTCTATCTTTCTAAAATGCATTTCTGCCCATAATTCTGCTCTTCTTTTGATACTCACATGGGCTCTCATTACCTCACAGATCAATTCTCACTCAGTCACCAGAAAACTGATTTTTATTTTAAATTTTAATGTTTCAAACTTTGAAACATTAAAATAGTCAAACTTATAAAACCAGACATATTACTTGGTTTAATCCAGAATGAAACGTTAATAGAAAAAAATTCAAGTAAACCCATTAAAAATGGTACCTATAGGTTCCTTAAAAATGGAACCTATAACATAAGCTTGCATTTTCTTGACTGACATTCTTCAGAAATAGCCATATAATATTTAATAAAGGGGAAAAGTTTGGAAAGTAGAAGATACAATATCTTTTCCATGGAACTTCACAACATACATTAATATGTTGGGGGAATTAGTATATTGGGGAAATTTTGGATTTTAAGAAGGTAAAGTCAGCATTGTGTAACCCAGAGTTTTATATCACTATATCACTGAGGAATACATTTCATCTGTAACAGTTATTTTAATTTTAATTTTATTTTTATTCATATGTGTGTGTGTGTGTGTACCATGTGTGTGCCGGTGCTTGCAGAGGCCAGAAGGGGACACAAGATCCCCTTGAGCTAGAGTTATGGGAAGTTGTGAGCTTCCCACCATGGGTGCTGGGAACCAAACTCTGGTTGTTGGGAAGAGCAATACACACTTTTAACAACTGAGCCATCTCTGTAGCTTTCAAATAGTGTATAATTTTTTAGTGTATGGTGCTGGAGATGGAACTCTTAGCCTTGTAAATACTAGGCAAGGACCCTATTATTAAACTACATCCTTTTGTAGCAGTTATTAATAGACTATGAAATAACAAATTCATTTTTGGAAGTACTGCTATAAACCAAAAAACTTCGACCATGGACTAGACTGTCCACCAACCCCACAGTCTATGACAGATCTTCAAATTCAGTCTTGCCCTGCCTCTCCATGATCTGTAGGGACATACAGCAGAGGGAAGGACATGCAACACCCAGCAACTTCAGAAAGACCTATGTTAGCACCCTTAGGACCTCCTCTAAAATCTGAAGGAAAGTTAAGGCAGCTTCGCATGAGAAGTGGGCAAAATGAGCCAAAGAGAGATGCTAAAAATCGGAAGTTAAAAATCAACCTGAAATATTGAAAAAGAGAAATAATACATAGGGTTCACTATTTGGTAGTTAAGATTAAGATCAGGGGCCGGAGAGATGGCTCTGTGGTTAAGAATGCTGACTGCTCTTGCAGAGGACCCAGGTTCAATTCCCAGCACCCACATGGCAGCTAACAACCATCTTCAAGCCGTATCCTAGCACTTGGAAGGCAGTGGCAGGTGGGTCTCTGTGAGTTCAAGGCCAGCCTGGTCTACAGAGTGAGCTCCAGGCCCTGTCTCAAAAAGACAAAAAACAAACAAACAAAAAAATTAAGATCAAAACCCACAAGAATTCAGTTAAACTTTTTTTAAAGATCAAAACCATAGTATATGACATGTTATTAATATTAATCAACACATTTATTGGGTTACATGTGATATTTACTAGGCATCATCAGAGACTGGATCAAAGGTCTTCAAAGAAAGGCAATTTTAAAGAATTATCCATTAGCCAGGCACGGTGGTGCATGTCTTTAATCCTAGCACTGGGGAGGCAGAGGCAGGTGGATCTTTGTGAGTTCAAGGCCAACCTGGTCTACAGAGTGAGTTCCAGGACAGTTGGGGCTACAGTGAGACCCTGTCAAAAAAAAAAAAAAAAAAAAAAAAGAACTATCCATTAGAATAAGTGATTACGGAAGGAAACACTTGATTGAACTTTAAACACTCTCTATTCAAGGAGATATAAAATGTGTAAGTAAACTTTGTATGTGTGTGTAATGACTGGACAGTGAAGAGGTAAAGTGTTCATAAATTTAAAAAAGATAAATGAAATGAATTGATATTTGCAGGAAAAAGGAAAAGCTGTGGAATTTAGAATGTATAAAAGATTGCTATAAATATTTTAAGGGGGGAAAAAAGAGGAAAGAGTGTACATGTAAGCTCCTTGATAGATTATAACAGTTAAATCCACAATGGGTAAAACACTGAGCCACGAAATTCATTTTATTTTTGTCTTTTGGATTGGAAAGCATTAATAATAATAAAGAGAAGGCTTCTGGAACAATAAAGTACAAAAGGAAAATGGTAGCATCTCCTTTGGGAAGACGGGCATTGGGGTGGCTTCGTAAAAGAAGAAAGGTGACGCCCAGGGAACACGTTTGGTACAAACCCATCTATGTGTCTCCCTCAACTCTCTTTTGGTTGTTGAAACTGATCAATATTACTCGGGCTTCCCACAAACTGTGTGGGGGCTTGGGTTTGCTAAGCAAATTACTAGTGTAAACACAATTAGGGTGAGCTATTGTTTAAGTAAATCTGGCAGGTTCCTTGCTTGGCAACCCTTGGTTAACCGTTAGTCAGAATTACTAATTAACCCATTCCTGTGTCATCTGCTCTCCTCTATTCCCTCTCTCCCTCAGAGTGCATCCACCTATTCCTGGGATTTCCCCCATCACCTCTTTGCTAACAAGTCCCAAATTCATGCAGCCACGCCTCAATTCTTTTCGAGTGCTAGTCTCACAGTTAGAAAATTAAGACGGTGGCTGGAGAGATGGCTCAGCGGTTAAGTGCAACGACTGCTCTTGCAGAGGACCCTGAACCCACAAGGTGGCTAAGAACCGTCTTTAACTCCAGTTCCAGGGGAATCCAACACCCTCTTCTGACTTCCCCGGCATTGCACAACATGTGTGCACCAACCTACATGCAGACAGTACATTCACACACATAAAAATAATAAATAAAAATTAAAAATTAAAAAAATAAGAAAAGTCAAATTCTGTACCCATAAAGTCAGATTCATTGTCCTTCCTAGGAGCTATCACTAGCCCTAACTTCCTTGTCTTAGTCATCCTGCAAATAATGCAGTTTTAATATCTTGGAGCTTTGTTTCTAATGGTCCATTTATGTTAAGTTCCCAAATTTGTCCTAAAACCCCTATCTTAAGCAATCAAACCATTCATTAAAATGGGTATGTCTCCGGGGCTGGAGAGATGGCCTAGCTGTTAAAAGCGCCGACCCCTCTTGCAGAGGACCCGGCTTCGATCTCCAGTACCCACATGGCGGCTGAGAACCACGTGTAAATCCAGTTCCAGGAGAACTCCAGTTCCAGGGGAATCCGAGACCCTCTTCTGACCTCCGCGGCATTGCATGACACGGGTGCACAAACCTACATGCAGACAGTACATTCATACACATAAAAAATAAATAAATAAAATTTAAAAACCTTGTTAAAAAAATGGGTATGTCTCCTTAGATCCTTCCACAAACACACTTCTTTGTTGATTCAGTTGCATCAGTTCCAAGGGTATTTTCTTTCATTTTCTTCCCATATCATGCTTATTAGGGTTTAGCAGAAACAAGAGCATGATGATGCCCAGAAGGAAAGTGATTGATTTCAAGTTCCAGTTCTGAAACATCTTAGCTATAGGCCTTGGGCAAATGATTCAAACCTGCTGAGCCTCAGTTTCCTCCTCTGCAAAATGGGGCAAAATTGCAATAATAGATATTATCAATATAATAGAATTGCTACGTTAAATGAACGCATATACTAAAAGCATTTACAGCAATATTAGCTGTTATTATTAGACAACATTTCTCTAGTTTTCAAGGTCTCCTAAATTGAAAAGCACTTCAAACTAATTAAGTTGTTTCATGTGACTTTGTAACTTAAACTTTCATTCATGAAGCTGAGCCACATCACTACTTGATAAGATCATGTGATTTCCTGCCCCATACCTTTCCTGACAGAAGCATCAGTGTTTCCCATCAGCTGAAACCTGCTGGCCCCTGCCCTACACGGCACAGCACAGCCAGCCTCATGGTTCAGTTGGTTGGTTGATTTTTTCCAAGTATTTACAGGTATACGATTTTAGAGTTCAACTCTTCTCCCATGTGTATCTTTTATTACTGCCATACAACCTATTTCTTAAAGGTGTTTGGTGTCAAAAAAAATGATAAAACCTTAATCAAAACTTTAAGCAGTGTTCAAATCCTCAGCTCATCAGATGACAGTACTGGCAAATGATAAGCACTTAGTAAATATACTAGGGGCAAAGGGGTGAATCATAAAGAATGAAGGAGTACATTATCCAAAAAGGGAATTTCAATGAAATTATAATCTCTACCCTGCTTTTCTCTCATGCTGAATAAAGCAGAGGATGAGTAGAGACAGGAAAGTGACTTCTGCTGCCTTTGTGATTGGGAAGCTTATTTACATAATGATGGATAGCTTGTATTATCATCATTTTCTAAATAAAAAGCAAAATTCAAAACATGGGCTTCATTAGAAGTTCTACATCTCACCCAATTCTGAATTCACCCAATTCAAAGGAAAGTCATTTATTTTTAGTACCCCATGCTCTTCCCTCAGAGTAGATGTGCACTGAACAATCTCAAAATTGAAAACAAGAAGTCACATTCATTTTAAAACATGTACATTTTATAAAGCAGCCCAACAGTGTGTAGGGAATTGAAGTTTCATACTTCAGAAAATTTAATAATTCATTTGTTAGTTCCCTTAATATTTACAAATTGGCAAGTGCTAGGTGAGTTTAATAAGTGGAAAATGTGTGTCGGTTTTGTATCCAAGGCTAATTTTCTTAAACATCTCCATCTAAATTGCTAATCAGAACAGAAGCTTTCTATGAAAATAAGTTGATCTTTAGGTTGCAAATCTGAAATGAGTGTTGGGCACCTTATCAATTTAGTGACTATTGACACAAATACATTCTGAAATTCAATTTTTATAGAAATTATCTAATTAAATATTTCATCCATATGTAGCTTGAAAATGAGATGAACTAGAAAAACAGATGTCAAAATATCAGAGAAATGCAAATAAATTATAAATGTTTAAAAGAAAAGCTATGCCTTGATTACCTCTAGACAGAATAATTAATATTAACAGAATTAATATTACTGCATAGATTCTTCATCTACCATCAACCATTGGATGTACAGTACCTTTTGAGATCCTCCTTCATTCACTGACTAGCAAAGACTCAAGAAACACAAGCAATTATGAAAGAAAGTTGCAAGTCATTCAGAATTTATTTCTCTTTGCCCTCAAAATCTCATCAATGTAAATATACAGTTGATTGTAACCTTTCATAGGTGAACTTTTGGCAATGCTGGCATCAGGCATGGTACCCAGGCCAACTGGGACGAGGTCTCAAAGTGGACCAAGAGAAATGGGTGGGGACTGACCCTACACTGAGAACTAGAGGAGCCTGAGTACTGTTGGGTGAGGCAGAGTATGCCTTACCTAGGATTCCTAGATGTGCTGACTAGACTCTAGCAGATCTATTTGTAGAAGGAAGTCTGTGTTTGGGAGCTTAACTGGATAGGGCATAGCTTGGATATTGTAATGTGTGAGTTCTGATGTGAGGTTGGGGTATGGGGAAGATTGGGTTTAATTGAGAACTATTGTATAAGTTGTACAAATGCTATATATATATATATATATATATATATATATAT
>VZQC01010664.1:1523230-1608092 GCA_009823505.1 Rhizomys pruinosus | reverse complement strand
AATCCGAGACCCTCTTCTGACCTCTGCGGCATTGCACGACACAGGTGCACAAACCTGCATGCAGACAGTACATTGATACACATACCGAAATAAATAAAATAAAATAAAAATAAAAAAAAAAAAAAAAAAGAAAACAAAAATCTTGGTTAATGTGGGTTAACTGTGTGGCCTTAAGCAACCAAAAGGAAAGTAAAGCCAGAAATAATCAGTAAGGCTTGAGAAATTGTACTTCAGTTGTAAAACTTGAGAACTTAGTAAAAAGACCAAAAGAAAAAAGAGAGAGCACTGTTGTTTGGCCTGTCTTCAATTCTTACTGGCAAGTGCATCTACTCTGTGGCTGCCACTGCTTTTGCCATTCTTCAGAGACATGAGACGCAGATTTTTTTTTTTTTTGTATTTTTTGTATTTTTGAGACAGGGTCTCCATTTAGTCCCAGCTGGCCTGGAGCTCACTCTGTAGACAAGGCTGCCCTTGAACTCATAGATATCCACCTGCCTCTGCCTCCCAAGTGCTAGGATTAAAGGCATGTGACACCACACCAGGCTGAAACACAGCTTTTTAACCCTCTAATATGTACTGAAGACTCATGTCTTTCCAAGAATTCTCCAAACCTTCAATGCCAGATGGGGACTACTGAGATACCCAGCTTGTGGACTGAGCAGCTACTGGGATTTCAGCATCTTCAGAGTACAGACTGCCATTATTGGACTACCCAGGCTGTATTATGGAGGCCAGTACAGGAAGATCAAGACAGGATGTGTGCTTACTGGACCTCATTTGGGGGATCATGGGAGAGAAAGACCCCAGTGTGGAGCACAACGGCAAGATTGATGGTTGTTTGGGCTTGCCAAGGAGGAACCTTCAAACACTTCCTTAAGGAAATCATGACATCTTTTAGAGAAAAAAAAAAGAAAAAAAAGAAAATCCTCTAATTCAAGTGATAAGTGTATGTATGTATATATTTATGTGTGTGTATATATATATATATATATATATATATATATATATGCAATACAAGTTAGAGAGAACAACAACAAAAGAATTGGGAAAAAAACTCTGTAAAGACTCAAAAAAAGATGCAAGACATGTATGGCAGAGTGTAGGAACTTGGATGGGGTGGGGGGCATGGAAAGGGAGAGACTGAGAAATGATGTATGATGTATGAAAAAAGTTTAATAACAACAAAAATAAATTTAAAAAACCAAAAAATAATTCATATCTTGAAAGCTGGAAAAATAAAATTTTCAGGTACCACCAAAAATGAGCGTAAGTGGGAAGGAAATTCTGTGTTATCTTTGCTGAAGGTGACAACTCTTCTAGCTTTGGAACTGGTCTAACACACATTCCTGATCACTCACACCTTCCACCTAGCTCAGCATTCTCATCTGATTGTAAGAAGTCCCCAGGGGTACTTGTTAAAAACACAGCTTCCTCGGCTCTGTTCCAAAGCTATATTATCATCTACTCCAGAGAATTTCTAATCCTCAGCCAAATTTAATGATCAAGAAATTAACTTCCTCCAAACATTTCCGTGACCCTTTTTGGCCTTAATTCTATAACCTTTTCACCCTTCTCCTAACATATACAGCCGATCAAGGAAATAGTTCTCTAGAAATAATTTAAACATTTTCTTCTTACCACTTAATATCCATCAAAACATAATATTTACAAAGGTCTTTTTCTAGTCTATAAAAGTTGTAATATCACTAATGATAAGATAGTACACTTTTTTTTTTTTTTTATTTTTTATATTAGATATATTTATTTCCGTTTAGTTGTGTCATGAAGTGTAACTGTCTGGCATGCGTCCATTTGCATACCTGTGCACCCGTGTCGTGCCAATGCCGCGGAGGTCGAAGAGGGTGCTTAGATTCCCCTGGAACCTGGAAGTCTCTCATCGCTGGAATTGGAGTTTTCAGACGGTTCTCTGCCCGCCATGTGGTCTGTGCGGATCGAAACCCGGGGTCCTTCTGTAAGAAGCGGTCGGCGCTCTTAACCGCTCTCAGGCGGCCTCTCTCCGCCTCCAAGATAGTTACCACCTTTAATATCATGTCTATCAAGGCGACAGAATACAAGAAACCTGTTGTGGAAACTCAACATATTATGGGATTTTTCTCTATCTACCCTGAGCCAAAAGGTTTTGAGAAAGCTACTCTATGTCAGGAAGTGAAATAATACATTGTTAGGCATAGAAGTTAGTAAAACGAGATGAAAAATGATTTTAAGAAGCTATTACCCAGGAAGTAGCCTGCATCAGAAGTTAGCCTATAAGCATCAAAGTGTCTAAGTCAAGGTAGTAATTTAACTAATTTTCCAAAGACAGGAATTCTTCAGAATTACTGGTCTATTGCCTCCATATGCATAGCTTTTTTTTTTTTTTTTTTTTGGTTTTGAGACGAGGGTCTCCCTGTAGCTCTGGCTGTCTTGGAAACTGCACTCTGTACGACACAGGCTGGCCCACGATTTAACCCATCACAGAGATCCGCATGCCTCTGCCTCCCAAGTGCCAGGATTAAAGGCGTGCGCCACCACGCCCGACATTTATTTATCTCTGTATGTGTATCAATGTACTGTCTGCATGCAAGTCTGTGCACCCGTGTCGTGCAATGCCGCGGAGGTCAGAAGAGGGTTTCGGATTCCCCTGGAACTGGAGTTCTCCTGGAACTGGAGATTCAGACGGTTCTCAGCCGCCATGTGGGTGCTGATGATCGAACCCGGGTCCTCTGTAAGAGCGGTCGGCGCTCTTAACCGCTAGGCCATCTCTCCAGCCCCCATATCATAGCTTTTTAATATAATTAACATATAATTTCTTATCCAGGCTCTAATTTACTGTTTGTTCACTTAAGTATATTGCCAGAGTAAAACTGAAAATGAGAGATTTGGGGGAGGAGCCACAACTAGCTATGGAACCCAACTGTCCATCTGACTTGTGTTTGCAACAGTTTTTCAAAGTAATATTGATCTTTGGCTTGAGTATTCCCAGCAAGACAGGATGCGCATCTGTTGCCAGTTTTATTGGAAAGCTCCTTCTTGTGAGAAGTTGACCAAGTCTCCCCCCTGTGAGTTCTACCCATTACTTCTAGTTTCTCTCATGAAGATCATATAAAGAAAGTTGGTTCTATACTCTGTTTGTGCTCTTCTACAAAGCTAGCTTTTGCTGGTAGCTTAACTATTCCATTTAAGATACCATGTTGCTTGTTTGCTTGCTTATCACACTCTGGCTTTTTCTTTTGAGTTGTGAAAACCCAATTCCAGCCTAAAAGAACACCATTGCATTCCTCTTCTTTTGTACTGTGCATCTACTGAATTGTCTGTAGTCATAATGGTACTGTGATGTTTTCACCTCCCTGTTGCCCACTCTGCACTTGTTGCAATGGATAATCCTCATTTTATATGCATCTGTGAAATCAACATCTCCCATGTGATGTGTTTTTGGTCATTTTTGGATCCAGGAAGGGACTATTGGATTTGTTCCTATTAAGGTTCATTTTGATAGAAGTGGCCCTCTCTTACAAACTGGAAGGGTTGCATTGGTGCTGATTCTATCACTGAGTATGTTCACCATTACTATCTTTGAGCTATCTACAAATTTAATAAACTATCTTCTATATTTTCATAGATACAAAACCGACAACACATGTCTCAAGGACACCAGAAGTCCCATTGCAGGATAATTCGGAACCACTGAGCTCTTTGTGAAGTCCTTCAACATTTGCTAGAGGGCTAGGGATATGGGTATCCCTAGCCCTTATGTAGCTCTTATGTAGCATGTATCAGACCTCAGGTCCAATCCCCAAGATCACCCAAATAAAACAAAACAAAATCCTACTATCATTAAGGAGATTAAAGAGATAACCCATCACTTATTTTATATTTGTTAAAGTTCAGGAGAACACTGGAATTCCTTGTTCAGAAGAAACAGGATCAGATAAAATTTAGAGACTAAGAAAAAAATCATTGGGTAGAAACTTTTGAGTTGCCTAATTCCTTTTTTTATTATTTTTTTTAATTTTATTTATTTATTTATTTGTATGAATGTACTGTCTGCATGTAGGTTGGTGCACCCGTGTCGTGCGATGCCGCGGGGGTCAGAAGAGGGTGTCGGATTCCCCTGGAACTGGAGTCCTCCTGGAATTGGAGTTTCAGACGGTTCTCAGCCGCCATGTGGGTGCTGGGGATCAAACCCGGGTCCTCTGCAAGAGCAGTCGGTGCTCTTAACCGCTAGGCCATCGCCTAATTCTTTTTTAGGTAGAAGTTTTCAAAACTTTAATTTTAATGCCCTTTATATTTCAGACAGACCATCAGTGTTATTCAACTTCCTTTTATTATTGCACATCTTCTGAGAGTAATTCTTAATTCAGTATCACTTGTTTAACAAAGTAAACAGCTTTCTCTAGGAGAAAAGAGTGTGATGACCCAATAGAAGAGTGATGCACAGAGAACAGAAATATGCTATGGCTGTGTATTGACAGTAGATCAAACATCTCTGAGAGCCGAGCAATCAATGTACTTTCTAGACCCAGGCCAAGGCTCTGCGAATTTGCAGATAACTAAAAAGCAGGATTGCTAGATGCAAATATGATTTAGAACCAAGAATTCTACCATCTTCATATGTGACAGTCTCATTTGTTCTTATAACTGAAGGAACAAATCCAGCTGGCAGTCAGTGGAGCACCAAGCAGGTGGACAGGATAACCATTCCCTCAGATGAGTCCCTCCTGGCACACAAGTTCACAAATTCCAGCTGGCTTTGAAGATTTCTCAAGTTCCTCAGAATCTGGGACTCCAATTCAGAAAGCTGTTCATCCATTATTCATCATTACTTCACACCAAATTTCTAAATTAGCATCTGACCTAGAAAAAGGAGAGGCTGGCCCCTTTAAATATGAGGAGTAGTGCAGTGACGATATGGAGGGTAACACAATGCAACAGATCAAAAGAGAGGCGCCAATTGAGATTGTGAAGCTCAGTTTGAGAGTTTCTCTTTTTTTAAACTGCACACAAAAATATATCCAGTTGCAAACCATTCCAAAATGTCCCTATCTTTAGATGTTAAAATATTGTCAAGAGAGAAAATGTAAAAGGAATTGTGAATTTCCACTATCCTTTCCAGTACAAAATATATTTCTTGTGGACAAGAGTTGAATTCCTATAATTTTGATTTAAAAAGGAGGTTTTGTTAAGAGAAATGAAAAATAAGATTAGATCAAGATAATCCCATGGTACAAGTATTCCATTTCTTTCCTTTGATCTTCCAAAGTATGTTTTAGGAAAATCTAATAGTTATATATCCAAGGCCATTAAGTGGTTTTCAGCTGTAACTATTTTTATGACAGGGTCCTACTTAGCTTGTAGCAGCAGGAGAAATGCAAATATGCCAAGAATTTGCTGTTGCTAGTCAAAGAGAATCTATTTAGAAAGAAGAAAGCTAGACTATACAGGGGCTTTAGGAGCCTGTAGAACCTAAGATTGCTGTTGTCAGTTTAAATAATGGGACTGCATTAATTGCCAGAAGGAAGATCTGAGAGATTTTCATAATTAGGATGAATAGATTTCATGGAAATTTTCAGTTTACTATGAAGGTTTCTACTGTCTTCTTTAAAGCTGACTCATTTAGCAGCCAGGTTTGGATGCTGTGTGAGGTGAATGTAAATGATCTCAAACTGAGGGACCTCTGCAGACAGACCCAGGTAGTCTTATTACCAATGCTAATAACGCTCTGCTTGTCAGGACCTGGGCTGCATTGTGTCCGGGTTTTGACACCTCTGCATTTCTACATATTGTATACAGATGTGCTGAGGCTCTTGACTCTCAGAGAAAATAGCAACATCCTAACTGCAGGGTAGAAAGTCATGTCCACTGTGCAATACACAGAGTGGCATGTGCTGTGAAGACCAGTGGAAAATGACCACCACATTCCAACTGCTCAGAGGGCAGCTAGGGCATACAGGAGTGAAGAAATAACAATAATTCAAATAAAGTATCATCTAAGGAGTCTAAAATAATTAACTAGCCGGGCATGGCATGCCTTTAATCCTAGCACTCGGGAGACAGAGTCAAGCGGATCTTTGTGAGTTCAAGGCCAGCCTGTCTACAGAGTGAGTTCCAGGACAGCTGAGGCTATAGGGAGACCTTGTCTTGAAAAAGACCTAAATAAATAAATAAATAAATAAATAAATAAATAAATAAACCAAAGAGACAGAAATAAAGCAAACACAATGAAGTCACTACAGTAGAAGACTGCAGAATTCTATCAAGTAAATGAATAAAGACATATAGCCACTCTAACAATAAAAAAAAACAAACATAGGGAAACCTTTTACTGGAGAAGCTTCCTAGAATGTATACATATACATACATAAAAGAGTTTAAATAGACTTACCCTATAATGGGTAAAATGCTCCAAATTGACATCTTATCCTAGCTAATAAAAACTCCAGCACCAGGGATGGGTTACCTCTTTTTGGGTTGTTGGGCTCTGGGAACCCACTGACTCCCCCCAAGTTACAGCCTTACTGACATTACTCTTGATTAACACTCAGAACTTGACAGTAAAATCTTATTAGTGAAGACAACACAGGCTTGGGTAATGTAACATGGAGAACTCAAGCAGATACTGACCTGCAAGGTCAGTCCTACTGCTAGATTTCATAGTGCTAGAAAGTACTGTGAATGATACTGGAAGAGAAAAATAATCATCAATTTTTCCTAGCTGTGAAGCCTGCAAACTACCATGATGACTGAGCTGATGTAGTTAAAATTCTTTCTAGAGGGATGTAAACTTCTACCCCCACCTCCTTTGGTCCCTATGACAAAATGAGTACAATTTTGTCAAACTACATCTGGGAAACCAGTGAGTTTATGGGGCTTACTTAGCGAAGTGTGGGGGCTCTGCTCCTAAGGCCTCACTGGAAAGTGTTCATCTCAGGAAAGATGGTGACTTCCCCACAGCTATGCACAGTGGTAAGACAGCCTTCCCTCCATTTCCTCAGTTTATATGCCCTTAGCCCCTTCCCCTTCTCTAGCTAGGACTGACACTGTTTGGGAGGTGTGGCTGACTCTTCCTGCCCCTCCTTGCTTGAGGAACATAACAGTGAACAGCTTAGTTGTGATGATCCTTTGAAAGTAGGTGCAACAACGCTTGGAAGGATGGTGTCTGTCCATGTTCAGGCTGTCAGGGTCAGTCCTATGTAACACTTGATATTAAATGCCCACTAGTACACGACTGGCATGAATGTTATGGTGATAACTAACCACCATCTGACTGGATTTAAGGCCCTCTCCAGGAGATGGAACCCATAGTTGGCACCATTAGTGAAGCCAAAAACCTATGGCTAGATAGATCATAAGCTCTAGCAGGGATTCTGCTACTAATAATCTACTAAATAGACAAAGCATTAAAATGACTCATAATGACTTAGTGCTGTATCCATAGTTTAGTGCCCCTCTCAACCCTCATCAGAAAAGCTCCTTGCAGTATAAAAGTCAATTAACACAAAGTTCTACAACTAGTCAATATGCAGGGAATAAGAGACTTCAGAGTACTTGGCTCTAGATGATTACTATATCTATATCTATATCTATATCACACACATCACCTCAAGTCTCAAGGATCTTTGCAGAAGAGAGATGGAAAGATTGGAAGAGCCAGAGATGCTGGATCTCTACAATGAAACAATCTTTCCCAGACAGCAGGACAGTTGCACATTCGAGGTCAGCACTGTGACAGCATACATGAGACCTGTTCAAGCTCAGACCAGAAAACATCCTAGCATGCAGGTAAGTGAGATAGATACAAACTCCTTATCTTGGATGAGGAGCTATTGGCATTTGAAAGCTATTAAGAGATGAAGAGTCAGTTTTCTTTAAGGGTGTGAACCCTGGTAGGTGGACTACAATCCAGGGCATGTTCTACCATTATAGTATTTACACACAACAAATATTGGACTCTAAGGAGAAAAAACAAAAACAAAATATAAATTAGGGTGTGGTGAGGGGTGGGGGTCAATCTGGGATGAGTTGGGAGATGGATAACAATATGATTATAATATGTATTAAATTCTCACAGAATTACAAATAATGTTTAGAAGCAAAATATAGGCAATATAGGTTTATGTTAAAAGGCAAAATTAAACTGTGAATAATAGAATGGCCTTTTTCCGTGTGATTGGTTAAATCAGTTTCTTCAGATAATCTATCTCTGTTTCTAGCAGAAGAGTCGGTATAGTGAGAGTTGTCCCAAACATGTAAAACAAGATCTTTGTTTGGGGGAGCCTTGAAAATGGTGTTTAGTGTTCATATAGTGACTAAGCAGTTGGGGGGAAAGTAATGTCAAGAGTTCTGGAACAATGGAAAATGGAATGGAAAAAAATCAGAGAAATCCTCTTAGCACCATCTCTAGTGGAGAAGGGACAAGAACTCTGAGGGAAATAGGGTCTGAGGTCAGGGAGAGAACTATCCTATGGGTTGAAGACTTAGATGGCTTTCAGATCATAGCCCTGTAGCTTGTATCCTGAGTACAGAGCAGTCGTCTCATATTTCATATGGTTGTGAGAATGAGGTAAAGCAATATATGTGAAACACGTAGGAGGTAGCATTACGTTAATGTCTCTGTCTGGAAGTGGATGTAACATTAGTGGGGATGCTAGAAAGGATGACACACAAACTCTTTGATATAAAGGGCTATTAAATATCAAGAGATTATACAAGGAATAATTATTTTTTAGTGACATGTATCTCGATCACTCATTTTATTTTATTCTGTCTTACTCTCAAAGGACTCATGTAGGAGTTCTGAGTAGGTTTAGTAACATTAGTTTGGTTCTTGTTTAAGAGACAGAGAAGTTAGGGAGGTAGAAATCCAAACATCCTAGCGCTAACTAGCATTGCTAAGGAACCTGGCAACAATGCAGCCTAAGAGTGTATCCCAGAACTAACCCAGAATTCCTCACAGACCATGCTGGCAATTTATAGAAAAGGGGGCAGAAAGTGCGTTGCCTGAAGACATGCTGCTTCTCCAAGCAGGAAACAGGAAGAGATTAATTAGACATCTTCAGTATTATGCCCTCATTTCACAGATGAGATCAGTCACCCCTCACCTGGAAGGAGTGTATGAGGGAGATCAAGAAGGTCAAGAGTTTTGCTCTAGGGCAGCAGGTCTAAAAATGTTATCTCCAAGTCAGTCCCTTTCATCCATCCACTAAGCCAAACTATTTTCATAATAGCACTAAGGTGTTATTTATCCCTTTCAAATTTATTCTCTAACAAGTTGCAGTGGAATTTTCGTGAAGCTAGATGGTATGTAATCTGACAGCACAATGGTTTACAAAGGGCAAAGTGTCTCCAGCTATGCCCAGTAAGCCTAACCTTAAGAGATGAAGAATTTAGGGCTGGAGAGATGACCTAGTAGTTAAGAGCACCAACTGTTCTTGCAGAGGACCCGGGTTCGATCCCCAGTACCCACATGGCAGCTGAGAACAGTCTGTAACTCCAATTCCAGGAGAACTCCAGTTCCAGGGGAATCCGAGACCCTCTTCTGACCTCTGTGGCATTGCACGACACGGGTGCACAAACCTACATGCAGACAGTACACTCATACACATAAATAAATAAAAAATAAAAAATAAAATAAAATAAAAGAGATGAAGAATTTAAATATAAATCTACACAATGGAGTACTATTCAGTGGTAAAGAAAGACAACATCATGAACATTGCAGGTAAATGGATGGAACTTGAAGCCATCATGCTAAGTGAAGTAACACAGTCCCAGAAAAACAAACGGTGAATGGTTTCCCTCATTTGTGGATGCTAACATCAAATCCCCAGTTGAAAGGCAAGCTGAACAACATTATTTTTATATTTCTGTTTCTCTGAAAGCAATTATGTTGTTATAATATAAATCTCTTAAGGTGCTCTAGAATCGACCCACCACTTATTTTCAGACTCTGTAATTACTGTATATAGGTGGAAGGTATATATTCATATTTTAGAGTAATATAAAATTAAAGGGGAAAATGTGAATTCCTAAACTTAAAAAATAAATTAAGTTAAAAGGAAAAATGACAATTTGTGTACATATGATATAATTTTAGTATAGGTGTTATATATATATATATATATATATATATATATATGTTGAAGCAATGCAGATTGGAAGGAACAACAGCAGAGGAACAGAGACAGGGAACCAACTGAAACAGTAAAGTTCCTCCAAGCACAATAATTCTTTGCTTTGAAGAAACTTTGAAAAGATACAGGACAGGGATGGCAGGGTGCATGAACTCGGATGGGGTGGGGGGGCATGGAAGACAAGATGAGTCTAGGTTGGACTGAGAAATGATGTATGAAACACACATAACTTCAATAAAAATGTTTAAAAATAAAAAAAAAAAAAAAAAAAAACCCAACACCCAAAAAAAAAAAAAAAAAAAAAAGAAAGGCTAACTTTCTTACAAATATCTTTTGATTTTAAAACATACATTTTTCTGTTGAAAGAGAAATGGAGAGTGAAGTAAAAAAGTAATAGAAATCTTGCTATTTTGAATACATCAGTTTAAAAACCTTCCATAATTATTTTTGTTTTGTGTTTTATTTTCTTTTGAGACAAGTCATCACTATGAAGCCAAGGCTGACCTCAAACTGAAGGTCCCCCTACCTTTTTTCCTAGGTACTGGGATTATAGGTATGTACTACTATGGCTTGGGTGTGAATTATTTTTAATACAATAAATATACATAAATAAAATTCAAATAAACAGAAGTTATGGGAACCCAAAGACATTATGTTATGAACAAATGAACAAAACCAAAGACAAAAAAGACCTTTATGGTTTCATTGATATGTAGATATGTAGACTATATTAAAAAGAAAATAATGGGGTAGAATACTTGGAAAAGTCTGAGGGGGGGTGGTCCATTAAAGAATATAACATTCCAGTTAGACAAAACACATACTGTTGTACATCATGATCGTTTCCATCTTGGATAGGGTTCATTTTCCCTGATTAAAAACTTAAAAGCCAGGAACACTGCAGTCACAACACTAAGCAAATTTTATTGAAAGTCAAAGTACAACATCACACAGTAAAACACACAGACAGACTCCTTGCCAGGGGAAGTGAGCTTGAGCTTGACTCTGTTCCCCTTCCGGAAGGTCTGGGTTTTTATATGTTTGGGGTATAGGATTAACTCCCTTTTTCCCCTCCGGATTGGTTGGTTTGGGCTGCCACAGGGGATTGGAGGGCTCAGACAAAGATGGGAAATCTGACTGATTCCTGCCAAAAGTAATGGGGTGAGGGGAATTTGTCCACTAATTCTTTGTCTTGAAGAATCCAGAAGTTCACATATGAAAAAATATTTTTATCCTATATCTAGTAAAAGCACATTTCCTATCTAAGGCCTCTCTTTTTACTAGCTGCCTACTAGGGAACTATCTAGCCCTATGTCCCTCATGGTAACTGTCAATAATCTTGAAAATGTATGCTTGAAAATGTATCAAAACTCCATTGAAAGTGGAACTATAAATTTTTGTGGGTCTTCTGATTCCAGCTTAACTACAACTTAAATGAGAACACTGAAACAGGGAGTTTGATATTCTCTGTTTTTCTTTCACAAGATTTTTTTGATTTTAGGGTTTGGATCTTTTTTTTTTCTTTCTTCTATATCCTTTGCATTTCTAAGAAAAAAATTAAATTACCTGACTAATTTTACTTTAGAAAAAAGTCTGATGAAACTATCTGTATGATTTTAGTCAAAATAAGACAAACTTACCTTCCTACTAGAAACAAATAAACATAAAATACAATGTAAAAATGATTTTTGAGATAGTTAAAATCAAACAATGAACAACAGTGATCCCAAAGAACTAGAAAATACATGAGACAAGCACAAAATTGTCCAGCTAGCTATCTTCAAAGAGCATTCATGCTACAATACAGGGAGGGAACCAGGTAGACTAGATGAGCTACCTTAGCTTTGAAAATAGAGTTGAGACTCAAAGATAAATGCAGTTGGCATGGCAGAGACCTGGAGAGGAAGCATGAAGAGGGAGACTCAGATTTGCAGGGGGTCCCCTCCAGTAGCCCACTGAGTGCTTAACAGTAGATTCAAATTAAGAGAAGCCAGAGAAACTCCTCCCAAAATAGAACAATTTTCAGAGTTTATATAAAGATGATATTATTCCCTCTCCACTCAAGGCACACTGGGGACATTAGACAGAATATCAGGAAGGGTCATGCCTCAATAGTGAAATATAATTTGGCCTATATAGAATGCTAATCAGCTGAACAAGTTTTAAAAGCAAGAACTAAAAGGATCAGGCTTGCAGGATAGTTTAGTGAGTAACTTCCTCCACCTACTACTTTCCAGGGGAGCACATACACTTTCTGACACTCTTGGATGACATCCTTCATCTCTTCATGTATTATAGTCACATGTTTCTGCTTGAGTTTTAGTTATACCATAGTATTTGGTCTTCGGCTGAAAAGCCATATGGAATTCCAACTCACATCATGTCCTTTTCTCTTTCAAAGGTTAATCTAATTCACTACTCAATGAGTATTATTGTTAATAATTGTTTATTAAGCCCCTTTGCCTTCAGTTTTATATTTGTTGTATGTTCTAAATTTTATTGTAAAATTATTATCATTATCTCTCTCCAAAGTCTAGTCAAATCAAAGCTATCCTAACAATGTTGAAATGTTGAAAGCACAGATTGTCCATTATATATATTTTTTATATTTTTTTTATTAATTTTATTTATTTCTGTATGTGTATGAATGTACTGGCTGCATGCAAGTCTGTGCACCCGTGTCGTGCAATGCCGCGGAGGTCAGAAGAGGGTCTCGGATTCCCCTAGAGCTGGAGTTCTCCTGGAACCGGAGTTTCAGACGGTTCTCGGCCGCCATGTGGGTGCTGGGGATCGAACCCGGGTCCTCTGTAAGAGCAGTCGGTGCTCTCAACCGCTAGGCCATCTCTCCAGCCCCTTATTTATTTATGTGTCTGTATGTCCACATGTGTATGGATGCCTGTGCAGTATAGAAGCTTTCTTTTTATGCTGAACAGGACCACATGGCCCTGCTAAGGGAAGGGGAACACAGTGCCTACTTTGTGGACACTGTGGGGAGCTGACCCCTTGGCCCAGAGGCCAGCTGGCTACTTCCTGTAGCCTGGCCTGGGTAGTACTTCCAACTCAGGCCCTTAGCCTGGACCCATGAGACACATGTTCCACTCTTGGCCGTGTCTTCCCACCTGCCCAGAGACTACTGAACCCTGGACAGGAATTTCAGGCTGATGGCTGATGGCCTATCTTCAGCCTATATCCACTCACAATACCAGCTACCCAGATTGGTGGTCCGAAAGGGGAACCATTTTCCAACCCACTGGCCACCCGAATGAAATGCAGGCTTACCTTGGCCTGTATGCATACAATAATTAATTAAAAAAAATAACAACCGGGAATTCCATGATGATATTACTATGAAATTCAAATTTATTCCTTGCTACAGCCTGCTTTTATAAACTAAATGACGTCAGTTCCCAGGACCAATCATAAGTCCCCCACACCGTTGCTCGACCCAGCATCACACACCTAGACCACATTGCCTGCTCCTCCTTGGGGCGGGGCCAGACCCTTGGCCATGTAGTGCCCTGAGGCGAGCTAGCTAAAAACTAGCCTGTAATTCAAGCTGGATTTTCCCACAGTGGAGGCCAGAGAGGATGATAGATTCTGTCACAGAGAATTTCCTCCCAGGGGGGTACCCACACACAAGGAGCATCCAACCTTGCCTCTGCCTCAAGTTCCCCCGTTACTAAGCAAAGCAATGGACAGACTCTCCAATCTTAGTTTCCATAAGACTAGAGGGTTTATTAGGCTTGCCTACAAAGTGTTGGAGGCAAGCATACACTCACTAGCCCAGCAAAGGTTCTCCTTTCCTAACATGGCCACCCAGCGTCCTAGCATGAATTCTCTGCCCTTCACCCATGATGACAAAATGGAGAGGGACCCCCAACCCCACGTGACAGGCTTTTTATATGCTCCTGGCCCAAGTTCCATGTGTGTTCTCATTCTCACAAGCATCAGGACCTTCACTGTGGGATCAGATTTGCCTTTATCCCCTCCCCCTAAGTAAACCTAAGTAAACCCCTCCCCCTAAGACTCCATATTTGCCGTTGTCAGCTTGTTCAATGATAAATCCATTCCAAAGAAGATATATTTTATTCCACAGTTCCCATGAAGCTGGAGCTATAGACAGTTGTCAGCATCTGGATGTGGGTATTGGGAACTAAATGCTGGTCCTCTGGAAGAGCAGCCAACACTCTTAACGCTGAACTATCTTTCCAAGCCCATTTCCAAATACTTTAAATTTGTGAAAAACATTTTTGCCACCATGCTACAAAGTAGAACTGAAAGATTTTTTATCCTTGCTATCATTGTTTCTTTAACTTGAAATTTTATGCTTTAAATACATAGAACTTTTAATTATGATGTGGTGGCTTCATCTGCCTTCAATTATTCATTCAAAACTATTTATTATCAACCTTATGTTAATTTCTCCCTTAAGCACCAAGGATTTAATAGTAAATTAGATAAAGCTTATTACGTAAAACTCATATTTAAGTAAAATTTCATATCATCATTTCTGAAAACAATTTATAAATAAAATAGTGTCAGATCATGAAATATTTATATTGTGTGGGTGGCAAAGTCCTCTCAGAAGGGGTGAAATTTAGGAAAAACCTGGAACTCAATCATTAGACAGCTGTGAGAAAATTCAAATCTAGTTTCCTCTTCTTGGCAGTATTGACATTTTAAGTTGAATGATTCTTTGTTGAAGACCCCATATAGCAGCCTTCTTTACCAACAAGACATGAATAGTGCACCCCCCAACCCACCCCTGCCTCAACCGGGACAATTAAAAAAAAAATCTAAAAATTTTGTAGAATGCCTCTGGGAAGGCAAAATCAATTCTAGTTAATAATTTCTGATCAGAGATGGACAGGAGGCTCCATGGTTAAGAGCACTGGCTGATTTTGCAAAGGACAGGGCTTTAGTTCCCAGCAAGCACATGGCTGCTAACAGTCTGTAAGTCCACTTCCAGGTTATCTGACACTGTCTTTTGGCCTCTGTGGGCATTGCATGCACAGGTGTTCAATACATGCAAGTAAAACAATTGATTAATTAATTAATTAATTAATTAAAGAATTACTGATCCAGAATAAGAAGACTCCATGTATGAATGACACCCAGAGCATCTGTTCCCCCCACCCCCCAGGTAGAAAAAACAAGTTCAGCAAACTCGAAAATAGAAAAATATTTTAAAAATGAAACCAAGTGAAGTTGACAGCTGGCAAATGGGAAGAAACAGTCAAGACAGACCCAGAAAAGGGGGAGTAGGTAACACCATTGCTTAGACTAATAAATGATAAAATGAATTAAACTTTACTATGTTTAATCAAATTTAACTGATTTTTTATCAAACATTTTACTAAATATAGGGTGGAAATATTTCATTCCCATACTGGTATTGATAAAATACTAAAAAGTCATGCCAATGCTTGGACTGAAAATGATGAAGTGAATTTAACTTTATTATGTTAAATCATAACTAATTTTTATTAAAAGTTTTATAAATACAGTGTGTAAATATTTCATTCACATATTGGTATCTGTAAAATACTAAAAAGTCTTTGGTGACAAAATATTTGCAGATTTTTTTATTTTTCATTTTTTTAGAATACAAGTACCCTGGATTTAAGTGCTTACTCCATTTCCATAGATGGTGCTGCCTGCCATAGAGAAGTCCATGCTCATTCACTCAGGGCAATGCATGATGGCAAGGTCTACCTAACCACCCTCTCAAGGGCATTTCTTTGGCTAACATCAGGGTCACACCTAATAACATTAAAACAGGTTCAGAATAGTCAAGTTTTTATCCAAATAACCTTTCGATAGGCGTTGTATAGCATCTTGTTTTCATTTATGAAATTAAAAGGAAAGAGACAAAGGGATGTGAAAAGAAATAAAGAATAATTTATGCCTTCTTCATCTGGAAATCATTTCACATTTAAATCACTCATGGAAACTAAGGCCATGGTGTGCTGCTTTCTCCCTTGTACTGATTGCTGGCTTCTAAGACAGAATTTATTGTTTAAAAAGGAAATTCTACTTTTGAGGAAATATCAGCAGATTGCAAGAGATTATTTTTAGGTTATCCAACTTCATAATAAATTTCACTTCTTGTCTCCATGATAAGGTTTCAAGTTCAAGGAATACAAATATCAGTGCATTTTCTCATCTGCTAAGTGTAAAGAATTTGTTTTTGAATGCTGAAATGTTGCTATAGCAATTCCAAGGATGTGTTCCAGGGTGTATAGTAACAAGATAGCCTTTCAAATCCCTTTATCTTATGTAGAAAGGATGACATGGGTTTTTCCATGTCTGTAGTGGCATTAAGATGTCAGTGAGTATCAAATGTTATTTTAAATTTCTAGTATCTATTTTCTGCCTTGAATTCCTTTAGTGCTGTCCATTTAGGTTATAGCTAACATATTCAAATCTTATAAGCTTATACCAGACTAGTGAATAATACTATAGCCTATTTATAATTTCACAACTTGACCAAATAAAAAATAAGATAGTTATTTACATTTTAGTGAAATCAGATGCATAATGGACATTTACATGTGCATCTATGAACAAATAAAAAGTGCCTTACAGTTGCAAGAGACTATGAAGTTCATTTACCTTAACCCTTTCAATTTTTGAAGAATAAAGCTTAAGGCCAAAATATTTCTTCAAAATAAAATAAATGTCCCAAAGCTTTATTAATAAAGAGAAGTCAAAGAATGGCTATGCTATCCATCTCTGACCACGTTTCCTCACATCAGTCCTATTACCATAATTATACCCAACTACTCATCCAAATCTCTCATAGAGTGATTTATTTATCTGTTTTTTTTTTAAGTCAGTAAGCATTTCCTAAGTACAAACCATGGCCCTAGGTAACCTATGAATACAGAGGGGAATTCAACTTCATTTCTATGCTTCAGGAGGTAAGAATGTGACAAAGATAAATTTATGCAAAAATCAATTAAAGGGGGCAAGCCATGCTGTGACACAGCTCCATGAAAATCCAGAAAAAAAGGCTACCCTGGTTCTCTCCATGGACTGGCCCTGAAAAGGAGAAGTTAAATAAGAGAACCAGGTGGGTCTCTGAGTTAAGGCCTGCCTGGTCTACATAGGAGCTCCAAGCCAGCTGGGATTAAAGGGAAACACTGTCTCAAAAAGACCTAAAAGATAAAGAATATAATGGATAAAAATATGGAAACATTCTAGTCAGACAGATGTGCATGTACAAGATCCCTGGTATTAAAATCTCAGAATATATTCAAGTGATGTGGACCTCATGTTGAGGAGTAGAGAGTTGAGAATAAACATGTGCATCAAAGCTACAGAAACTTGTAAGAGCCAGACTTTAGGAAAAAGTATAAGCTTCGAAGCCTATTTCAGAAGCAAAAGATCGATGGTTCTTCAAGTTATCAGTTGTCCATAAGAAGGATGGGCTTGAGATAGCAGAGGGACTAGCCTGAGGAAAGAGTCAGGTCAGCACAGAATGCAGATGGTCGATGATGAGACTTTGCGGACCATCAGAGACGGGCAAGTGCATTGGAATGGGAACAAGACAGGAAAGATGAAGGCTGCCGGGTGGAGGACACTTTGTGGCTATTTGGGTTCATTCTCTTTGCTGTCCTGCTGTCCCTTTTCTCTCATTTCTCCAATTCATTTCCTTCCTTCTTTCCTTCTTTCTGTCCCTCTCTCCCTCTTTCCTTTCTTACTTTATTCCCTCTTTTTCTCCAGCTTTACTCTTATCCTCCTCTTCATCTCTCCACTTACCGTTACAATTTCCCTACCACTGATTACAACCCTAGGCCTTTGTGAGCATTGTTGAAAATATTTTAAACTAGTGGCTCTAAACTGGGTAAAAGCCACAATCATACTAATGTTCTGTAAGGCCTTGATGACACGGTTCCCTTGCCTTGCTGGCTTTGTCGCCTACAATTAAGCCTTCCTCACTATTTAGCTCTGCTGCAGCCATTTTGACTTCCTTCCTTGCATTCCTCTGCCTTGGATGTCCTTGCCCAGCTGTTCCCAGCAGCAGCCCTGTCTTTCACTGCTCCACCCTGTCCCTCTCCCTTGTAGTATGTTTCTCTTTCTATAAAGTGCTTCTCATTCTCTCTCTCTCTCTCTTTCTCTCTCTCTCTGACACATGTCATCTATCCCTACTAACTTAACTCTGTGAGAACCACAGAGTTTTTATCTTTTTATTCACAATTAAACCTCATAAATACAAGAGTGCCCAGCAGATGCTCAATAAATATTTGTTGAATAAAGGAATGGCTCTAAGCCAGGTACAGTAAATGAATTCATTGATATTGCTTTAAGCAAAATATTAATGTTTTAAAGCCCTTCAAGCCATTTTTTTTCTAAATCTGCCAATCAATGTTCTTATTATAGAAAAAAGGCACAGGAAGAGAAAAAAACTGACTTTTAACTTTCTTCATTTATCTCTAAACAATAGTTTGATGAGCCTGTTTTGGTGATGTTGAGGATATTGCCTGCTGCCTCTCAGATTATGGCAAAAGTTGACTGGGTTTACATACTCATATTAAAGGATTCTATTTTCCATTGTCCTTGAGTCAATCTGAAATTGTTATACTCTTTATAATATAATTTTAATTGTACTTTAAGAGTCTGTATGAATTCATTCCCATTTCCATTCAGGGAGTTTCCTTTTTCCTTTTTATTCTTATACCTACTCTCTGGAATTTTAAGTATGCTGGTCCTTCTTGTTCACAAGTCTCCTTTTCTATCTAGATCCTATCATATCTTATCACATCTCAAAACTATTCTTATATCTTCTGAATGGAGCAAGCAGAAAAGCATTACTCTGAAAATGGTGGAACTTATGTGACCTTATTAAATGCCTCAGGCTATATATATATATATATATATATATATATAATTTTCAATTTTTAAAATCCAGTTTAAAATGTAAACAAAGCAACTTATTAGAGTTGGGAGGAAGAAAACATTATTACTGATCTAAAACTCTAGGCCAAATCCTGGGTATGGGCACACATGTACATTTTATTTTATTTTATTTTATTGTATTGTATTGTATTTTATTTTATTTTATTTTTGTCTTTTTCGAGACAGGGTCTCCCTGTAGCCCCAGCTGTCCTGGAACTCGCTCTGTAGATCAGGCTGGCCTTGAATTCACAAAGATCCGTCTGCCTCTGCCTCCTGAGTGCTAGGAATAAAGGCGAGAGCCACCACGCCCAACTCCCCATTTTAGTACTTTGCACAGATCATATGATCTGTCAAGGTGCCTGCCTTGTAAATGATTCCTTTCTCTCAGTGAGAATTCTTATCCTCCAGTGAGAATCTGACTGTGGTTGTGGATGTACTATGTGGTAACAAAAGACTTTGAAACCAATTCTTGTATTAAGAACTAATTTTTTTTGGTAAGTTAATATATCCTGATAAAAAGGTAGGCTAATTTATCCCTAAAATTGCATTGAGTATTAGTTTTCTACAGACCCTAAGAGTTATATTTGCTTATAACTATAAAAACTTCAAAAACAACTTCAAATTAATATTCACTTGAATCTGGGTATACAGAGTAAACAAAGATATAAAATAATCTGAGACTAAGTGTAAAATAAAGTCTATTTTAAGGATAGAAAAGTGAAAGAGGTAATTTGTAATTATCTTTCTATCACATTCCAGTTCTATTCATGGCAAGTACTTGGGGGTTTAAGTGACAAAATTTAGACAAATGGAGAAGCTAGGGTTTAGTTTAATATCAGATCAAGTATCAACAGTATGCTTAGTATAAACTTGGGTGCTTGCAGCCTGCCATGTCATCAGAAAAGCATGCTATTATTACCAAATTGAGAGACATAAATATGCTTATGCCCTGCCCTTCAGCTTCAAAGCAGAATCTCTGAGGATCAAGACACCAACATTACAGTCTTTGGTAATCCTAGTTAACTCATAAGAGCCAATACACTTTCCATATATGGCAAAGCCACGTCCTGTGATTCACAGCCAAAGGACTCTACAGAGAAAGCAGTCTCTGGAGGCACACAGGTCACAAACCCTGAGCTCCACACAGGCAAAACAGCAAATGGCTCATTCCTCTCATTGGCCAAATGTGCTTCTCATGAAGTAAGGGGTAAAGTTCCCTCTGGATAATCCCCACCCCATCACCACCACTTAAAGAGAGCTCAGGAATGCTTGAGTTTAAAGAACAGTTGAACTGACAGATAGAACCTCCTGGATTCAGTGGCTATCAGAGAGTGGATTCAGTAGGCGAATAATGGCCCCAACTCCCATTCTCTCCACTGATTTCTGAAGGAGTTATTGAAGAGTAGTTAACAGCCCTGAATTGTGCTGACTACTCTTGGAGAAGCTTCTGCTTTGAGAAAGACTACATAGGGAACTGCAGGGCAGACACCTATCATCGGTATTGCCAGGAGACCTCACATAAAGTAGCTCTTTACTGCCATAAGTTTTATTCTTTATCCTCAGTATCAAATGATTTATTACCAATTCTGAGAAAAAGAGCATGGATGGACTATATTGAACTTATACTTTTGTTCTTTTGGAGAATCACCTTTAACTATATAGGAACCACCAGTATGACTATGCATCCAGGACTGTGCATGCAAGACAGTACACGTAGGGCTGTGTGTGAAGGACTGTGCATGCAAAACTGTATTAGTTACTATTCTTGTTGCTGTGATCAAATACCTGGCAAAAGCAACTTCAGGGAAGAAAGCTTCCTTTTGGCTCACAGTTTGAGGTTACAGCACATTATGACAAGGAAGGCCTGGTGAAAGGAGCACGAAGCAGCTGGTCACATACCCATAATCAGAAATCTCCCTTCCTCTTTTCATTCAATGCAGGAACCCAGCTTGTGAGAGGTACTGTCCACAATCTGGGTAGCTCTTCCCTGCTAGATGCACTCTCATTCCATGCTGATTCTAATAAATCTTGTCAGCTTAGCCATCACAAGCCTCCAGCATTTCTGCAATTTTATTAATATCACTTCTCTACATACTGCCTCAGATTCCCCAACCTAAGAGATTATGACCTCCCTTACAACTAGCAAAAGTCCAATCAATTTCATTGTTAGTAGTTTCAGTTAAATTACAAGGTAATTTCACTTAAAGTAAAAATTGAAAGGATTTATGCAGAGAATGGCTTGTGTACAAATAGCACAACTTAACAATGAGCACTAGTCCTGGAAACCTGGCAGACATCTCTTCTTTTTCTTCCTCTGATTCTCTGACCTTATGGTCCTCCCATGAGCACTCACAACTTCCCTGGCTAGAATCGTACCAATTATGCACTTTGCTATAAAATTTCAGAGGTCTGATGAACTGTAGAGTTACATGTGTGCTGTAATTCATGACAGAATGGTGTCTGAACCATTGCAGGAACATTTACATTCAAAAAGTGTGGATAGTTCAGCAAAGAAATTATCCTTCAGATGAAGACTTTGAAGTATGAGAAATAGAGGAATATAGTTTGACATAAAGTTTTTCCAGTTTCTCCCAGATAATGTCATTTCAAAATCTGCTGCTGCTTCTTGATGGACATTAGGTAAAAAGCTTATTGTGGGGAAAAGTTTGAAAGCTTAAAAAGAAATTGCCATCCCTTGTATTCAAGCCTCATTTGTTGTTGTATGATTCAGTCTCTCAGCTGAAACAGGCTGCAATGTATCTTCCTTCAAAACATTTCAGTTTTATGTCAAGTGTCCGGTGCCCATGCTGGCTTTAATTGGGCATTGACTATGCTTTAACTATTCCACTAAACAGCAGGGGAACATGGAGAATATTTACATATTTGATCAGGAGAATATTTACATATTTGTGGATTTAGGTGACTTCTCTAAGTTAGAAGTAACCTTACTTGCCTATTCATTCTCAAACTGATTTCTGTATTACGTGCTATTCTTACCTATTCTGTAGCAATTTCCATCTTGGAAGGCAGCTTGTTAAGACTTGGGATGTTCTAAAGGAAAGCAAAGCATTCCATCCTGCAGGGAAACTCATTAACTCAAGAAGTAAACAAGTCAAGATCTCCAGGAAAGACCTAAAACTGGCCAGATCCACCAGACCCCCCCTTACCAAAGCAGATTTAAGCAGAAAATTGCTGAGAGGGACCCTTGATAAGCTGCCTAGAAGAAGCAGAGACCGCCCAGGCTGCCCGCAAGTGACGGCATTCAACCTGCTGAGCTGCCTGCAGCTTGTGCAGTAAGCTCTAAGGCTCCAGCTTCCATGAGCTCTTACTAATGCTGGGGTAAGCTTTCAGAGATGCAGCTGATTTTAAGTCATTTCTGCTCTTGGGAGGGACCCCTTGCTCATATTTCTGTCAGTAACCATAATAAACTCATTGGTTCATCAATTGAGCTATGGTGGTATTCTTACCTTGGTCTGTCCTCTGTTCCCTATCTGGGATGAGGGGTCACTTGTTCATGTCTCCCCAGGAATATTACCACATGTAACTCTACATAACAACTTAATTACATTTTGTTTATACCTACCCTCATTAGATGGGATGTGGCTTCACCCCAGAAACCATCTTTTAGCCTTTTCTACATGCTCAAAGCTTAATACAACACCTAGCCCTTAGCAAAATGCCTTTTAACACTTGACTTGAAAAACCCCAGTTTTAAAGGCCTTGCCCAGAGCTGATAATCAAGTGTCACACAGTGAATGCTCATTGATGATGAGCATTTGCAAATGGAGAAATAGACATAGTGTAATGCAGAACTGGAGCCCAAATAGAGATTAATCACATATCACATGGTATTTATTATCAACATGTTTCATGTCAAAATTTGGGTATTTCTGAGTAATATTTTCCTGATTTGGAAAACAATAGTTAAAGTCATATACTAATATAAAAGTTTATCAGTCTTATGAATACATACTCCTTCGTGAACAACCTGTTGTGAAATAAAACACAAAGTTCAACAAAACAATCATTTAAAATTAGGTTGCTATTTTGTTTATCCCACTGTTAATGACATTGGTAACACTGAATTTAGTCATTAGTCATTACAAAAATTTGCTTTTCTAATCTACAAGTCTTGGAAAGTCTCTATGATTTCACTTGGATTACGAATAATTTTAAGAAATGGATGGAACTAGATGATATTATGTTAAGTGTAGTAACACAGTCCCAGAAAAACAAAAGACAAATGGTATCCCTCATCTGTGGATGCTAGTACCAAGTACCTAGCTGTAAGGCAAACTCAGAAACATTAATGTTAAAATCCTCGGGATCTGAAAACAACTGTGCTCTTATATCGTGAATCCCTAGACAGGTTCTAGAATTAACCTACCATTTATTTTCAGACTTTGGATTTTTGGTATATGATGGTAGGTATGTATGCATATTTTAGAGTAATATAAAATTAAAATGGAAAAATGTGAATCAAGAAATATGATATGGAAATAACATACAGTTTGTTTTCAGAAGATACAGTTTTAGTATAGGTGCGATGTATCAAGCTGTGCAACTTAGCCTTTCTGGGTGCTTAATAACAATACTTAACGTGTCCATACCAATTTGGTTGAGGGACCTAAGGGATAACTTTGTTCCTTGCCCTCAGAGGTCAACTGAGTCTCAAGGGACTATGTATGGGGGCATCTCTTGAAATGTCCTGCAAATGTGAGTCACCAGTCTTCTTGTGTAGGGAGGTCTTGGAGATCCATTGATGAGACTTCAGCCAGTGTCCAGTCCATAAAAAGGAAACTCTGCTCATGCTTCAAAAAAAGAAGCCTGTTTTGTTTTGTTTTTTTTTTGTTTTTTTTTTTTTTTTGCAGTTCTTAGCCTCAGCCTTTAACAGCTGCGCTATATCTATTTATCTAATTGCGTGTGCTTCATTAGTAGGATCGAAAGGTTATTCCTGGACAAACTGTCAGCCCATGAAAGGAAACAGCCAAAATTGACCAGAGTCCAAGACAACAGCTCCAGAGAAAGTAGGCTGTTTTGCTTCTCATCCACCTGTGCCCCTTTTCTAAGCCTAGGGAACAATCTGTGGAAGAGGGGACGTAGGTAGATATGAAAGGCTGTGGAATGGGTGAAGGTGAAACTACAGCAATATGTAGTCTGGACACTCTTTGATCAACTTGATTGAACATACAAGCCCCCCCCCCCCCCGCTGGATGGTGGGGCTGTGGGGTTTGGCACAACAGCCTGCAAATTGGTTTTACATTGAGGGATGCTTGTACTCATAAATATTACTTATTGCTAAAAAATGAAAAAAAAAACTGAGAGAAAAGATGCAGGACAGTTATGGCAGAATGCATGATCTGGGATGGGGTGGGTGGGATGGGGGGGAAGGGAAAGGAAATATGCCTGAACTGAATTGGAAAATGATGTATGAAATACACAAATCATCAATATAAAAAAAACAAAAATAAAAAAATAAAAAAAAAAAAGGAAGCCTGGATCTAAAGACCTGATTTTTCCTCAAGTGGAGTGGAACTGGGTAAATGAAAAAGCTGAAAGGAAGCTATGGGCTCCCTCCCCCCCCCAAAAAAAAAAAAACCCGAGTGACCCCTGAGGATCAGATCCTCAACTGACCTTAAGAAAACAAAAACTTTGGTTAATTTGGGCTAACTGTGTGGCCTTAAGCACCCAAAAGGAAAGTAAAACCAGGAATAAATAATCAGTAAGGACTGAGAAATTGTACTTCAGATACAAAACTTGAGATCTTAGTAAAAAGACAAAAAGGAAAAAAAAAAAAAAGAGAGAGCACTGTTGTTTTGCCTGTCTTCAATTCTTACTGGTAAGTGGATCTACTCTGTGGCTGCCACTGTTTTTGCCATTCTTCAAAGACAAGACACAGCTTTTTTTTTTAATTTTATTTATTTATTTATTTATTTATTTATTTATTTATTTATGTGTATGAAAGTACTGTCTGCATGTAGGTTTGTGCACCCGTGTTGTGCAATGCAGGCTGGAGAGATGGCCTAGAGTTTAAGAGCACCGACTGCTCTTGCAGAGAACTGGGTTCGATCCCCAGCACCCACATGGCGACTGAGAACCATCCGTAACTCCAATTCCAGGACAAGACACAGCTTTTTAACCCTCCAGTATGAACTGAAGACTCATGTCTCTCCAAGAATCCTCCAAACTTTCAATGCCAGATGGGGACTACTGAGATATCCAGCTTGTGGACTGAGCAGCTACTGGGATTTCAGCCTTGTCAGAGTATAGACTGCCATTGTTGGACTACCCATGTTGTCTCATGGAGGCCAAGACAGGACGATCAAGACAGGACCTGTGCTTACTGGATCTCATTTGAGTGACCATGGGAGGGAAAGACCCCAGAGTGGAGCACAAGGGCAAGATTGATGGTTGTTTGGGCTTGCCAAGGAGGAACCTTCAAACACTTCCTTAAGGAAAATATGACATCTTTTTTATACTAAATTAAAACTTTAGTGAATAAAGAACACTCTCCAGAGCACATGACTGGATGGGCTAAGTCTACGTTACATGCACTGAAGCTGAACTTGACAGTAGTTTAACATGGAATGTCAAACAAGTTAGTATATTTCATTGTACAAAACCATTTATATAGCTGATGTGCAAGAAAAGTATGAAACTCAAACAGTATCACCAACCATCTGTGATGAACTTTTAAAAAAGGCATTTGAAGAACCTGGTAGATGTCTTTAGCATATAGTTCAAATAAATTAATTACATGTGTACTACTGCAACTTATTTCAACCCCTCTTCCATTCCAAATAAAATCTTAGTGCAAACAAAGTTTCTGATCACTGCAAGACTGTCAAACCCAGAATAAAAGTTCTGAATTATTGTGTAGTTAAGTAGGACAAAACCAGAATAACAGTTACTTCAGAATTCACGTAGGCACTTACTAGGCCACTCTAAGCATTTTTTTCTAATTCTCTTACAATGACTAAAGCCTGTTTACAGTACTAAAATTCTATCATTCAAGCATCAATGAATATAATTCAGAGAAAGGAAATCATTCATTTCAGTGGCATTACTGCAACATTCTAAAAAAAAAGAGAAAGAGAGAAAAAATGATCACAATTAACAAAACCAGTATTCATAATAGGATTCATAGAAAAAATATTTTAGGAAAAAAGTTGTGTTTTACTTGCACAGCAGGAATTATATAATGTAAAGACCATCTTAGCCTACACCACAAAAACTCATGAGGAAGGTTGAAGTTTGAACACTCTGGGTGCATTAGATTTAAATCAGAAATGGTGAGTCTATAGTGCATCTACTTGTACCAGTAATGAAAATAAAGCACTCTTCCACATCGTCCTGCACACACACAGAAAAGTGATTATTAAATACTGAGCATGGCTTGCTTCCCCAATTTAATAACAGTTTCTCAAAAAGAAACTATTATTAAATGACATCCTGACTACTTGTAAGATGTTGACAGAAATTGTCTGGTGAGCGTGAGGAGCAGTTGAGGAATGATGAATCAGTGATGGTGGCGTGATGGTAAAACAGATGTGAGATAGAACCAGCTGAGATGGAAATGCATGAGAATTTTTTCCATGAGCCTTGTCTGAATTTTTAATTGATATCAAGAATATTATATACATACATATATATTAGCATAAGTCCATTGACAACTGGAGGGTCAGGCCTAGAAAGCTTTCCTTCAAAGCCCAAATTTTAACAATGGAATGTTTTAGCAGGGACACAGGACAATGATCTATCTTTCGTGCTGAAAGAAAATACAAGCTTGGGGAAGTATTTGTGGCTAAAGCTATTTCAGTTTCTTGGTAAAACAAATATAAAAATTATAAATATAACAATAATGTCGTTCAGCTTGCCTTTCATCTGAGGGATTTGGTGTTAGCATCCACAAATGAGGGAAACCATTTGCCAATTGTTTTTCTGGGACTGTGTTACTTCACTTAGCATAATGACTTTGAACTCCATCCATTTACCTGTAAAGTTCATGATGTCATCTTTCTTTACCACTGAATAGTACTCCATTGTGTATATGTACCACATTTTTGTCATCTACTCATCTGTTGAGGGGCATTTGGGTTGGTTCCAGCTCTTTGCTATTGTGAAGAAAGCTGCAATAAACATGGATGTGCATGTATCTTTGCAGTAGGATGAGTCTTTTGGGTATATACTCAAGACTGGTATGACTGGGTCAGGTAGTACGCTCATTTTGAGTCTTTTAAGGGTTCTCCACACTGCTTTCCATAATGGTTTACAAGTTTACATTCCCACCAGCAGTGGATGATTGTTCCCCTTTCCCAGAAACCTCTCCAGCATTTGGTGTCTTTTGTTTTCTTGATCTTAGCTAGTTGTATCAGAGTGAGAGATATCTGAGAGTGGTTCTAATTTGTATTTCCTTAATTATTAATGATGTTGAACACTTTTTAAGATGTTTCACAGCCATCTTTAATTCCTCACTGGTGAAGTCTCTGTTCAGCTCTTTACTCCATCTTTTGAGTAGGTCAATTGTTTTCTTCTTTGTTTTTTGAGTAGTTTTTATATTCTTGACATTAATGCTCTGTCAGATGTATCACTGGTGAAGATTTCTTCCCACTCTGTGGGTTTTCTCTTCACTTCCTTGATTGCTTCTTTCACTGTACAGAAGCTTTTGAGTTTGATGAGGTCCCATTTGTTGTCTGTTGACCTTATTTTCTGCACAGCCACTGTCTCATTTAGAAAGTCTTTTCTTATGCCTATGTCTTGTAGGTTGTTGCCAACATTTTCTTCTATCAGCATCAGGGTTTCAGGCTTCATTTTGAGATCTTTGATCCATTTGGAGTTTATTTTTGTACAGGGTGAGAGGCAGAGGATTAATTTTGTTCTTCTACAAATGGTGATCCAATTTTGCCAGCACCATTTGCTAAAGATGCTATCCATCCTCCATTGAGGTTTTTTTTTTTTTTTTTTTTTTTTGCCTCCTTGGCCAAATAATAAGGTGGCTGAAATTATATGAGGTCAATTCTGGATCTTCAAGTTTTGTTACATTTGGTCGACAGGTCCCTTATTTGCCAGTACCAGCTTTCTTTATGATCTGCCCTATAATATAGTTTGAAGTCTGGTAGAGCAATCCCCTTTGTATTGCATTTTTCACTCATAGCCTGCCTTTATCTTTCAAGGGTCTTTTTTTTTTCCCATATGAATTTAAGCGACTTTTTTTTTCTCAAGTCTGTGCAGAGAGTTCATTAGGGATTTAGATTGGGATTGCTTGAAGACTTGTGTAAAATGGACCTATTTTTTACTATATTAAGATTTTCCCACATACCATGAGCATGGGAGGTCTTTCCATCTTTTTGATGTCATTTGTCAATCTCCTTCTTTGGGTTTTAAGCTTTTTGTTGTAGAAATCTTTGGAAGTCTTTAGGTTAGATTTGTTTTCCAGGTCAAGTTTAATTATTTTTGAAGGTATAAGTGAGTGGGAAAGGTCCTTTTATAATTCCTTCTCCACTTGTTTATTGTTGGTGTAAAGAAAGGCTACGGCTGAGCATGGTGGGGCACGCCTCTAATCCTACAAACTTGGGAGGCAAGATGGCGGTGGATCTTGTGAGTTCAAGGCCCAGCCTGGTTCTACATAGCTGAGGTTCCAGGATAGCTGGAAATACAGGGAGACCCTGCTCAAAAAGCCAAAAAAAAAAAAAAAAAAAAAGAAAGGCTACTGATTTTTCCAGGTTCATTTTGTAGCCTGCCACTTTACTAAAACTCTTAATCAATTCTTGAAGTTTTCTGGTGAAGTTTTTAGCATCCCTTAGGTAAACTATAATATCATCTGCAAAAAGGGATAGTATTATTCCTCTTTTCTGATTAGTACTCCTTTAATTTCCTTCTCTTGTCTTATTGCCCTAGCAAGTATTTCAAGCACTATGTTGAAGAGGAGTGGCGATAAGGGGCAGCCTTGCTGGGTTCCTGCCTTTAAGAGACATGGTCCCAAATTTCTCCGTTTAGGATGATGTTTGCAGTGGGTTTGCTATATATGGCTTTGATCATGTTGAGGAATGTTCCTTTCAGTCTGATTCCCTCTAAGACTTTAAACATGAAGGGATACTGGATCTTGTCAAAGGCTTTTTCTGCATCAATTGAGATGATGGTGTGGTTTTTGTCTTTCAGTCCATTTATGAGTTTTATGATATTTATTGGTTTATGAATGTTGAACCATCCCTGCATATCTAGTATAAATTCAACTTGATCATGATGGATGATCTTTTTGACATGGGTCTGTATGTGATTTGCAAGTATTCTGTTGAGAATTTTTGCATCTATGTTCATTACTGAGATTGGTCTATTGCTTTCTTTTTTCCTTGTATCTTTGCTTGGTTTTAGTATTAGAGTGATGCTGCCTTCATAGAAGGGATTTGGGAGAATTCCCTCTGTTTGTATCCTTCTGAACAGTTTGAGTAGCAATGACTGTATGACCTCATTAAATGTTTTATAGAATTCTACCATGAAACCATCTGGACTGGGGCTTTTTTTAGTCGGGAGGTTTTTAAATTACATCTTCAATTTCCTCAAATATTATGGGTCTATATAAACTGTCAGTCTCTTATTGGTTAAGTTTTGTTTGTTCCCAGGATTTCAGATATTCATTCATGTGTCTTAGGTTTTCGAATTTAGTAGAGTATTCCTGTATGATTTTCTGGATCTTTTCTTTGACTGTTGTGATGTTTCCCCTTTCATCATGACTACTTTTGGAGGTTCTCTCTCTCTCTCTCTCTCTCTCTCTCTCTCTCTCTCTCTCTCTCGTTAACTGGGCTAGAGGCCTATCTATTTTGTTTATCTTTTCAAAGAATCAGTTTTTGACTCATCGATTTTATGTATTGTTTTCTTTGTTTTTATTTCATTGATTTCTGCTCTGATTTTTGTTATTTTTTCCTGTCTGTTGGGCTTAGGGTTCATTTGTTGCTGTTTTGCAAGTGTTTTTAGCTGCAATGTTACATCGTTCATTTGTTCCCTTTCTGTTTATTTGATATGCGTACTTAGGGCTATAAAATTCCCTCTCAAGACTGATTTTAAAGTATCTCACAGGCTTTGTTCTGTATTTTTTGTTCAGTTCCATTAATACTTTTATCTCACTCTTTATTTCTTCCCTAACGTATTCATTATTCAGGATTGTGTTGTTTAGTCTCCATGTGTTCTTATAGCTAGTTGGGCTTATTCTGGAGTTCATTTTGAGTTTTATTGCACTGTGGTCTGATAGGATGCATGTAATTATTTCTATCCTTTTGTATTTATTGAGGCTCCTTTTGTGCCCTAGTATGGGGTCGATTTTGGAGAATGTTCCATGAGGTGCTGAGTAGAAAGTACACTGTCTGGTGTTTGGGTGGAATATTGTGTAGATGTCTGTGAGGTCCATTTGGTGCATTGTATTGTTCAGTTCTGATGTCTCTCTGTTTATTTTTTGTCCTGCTGATCTATCCAAGGGGCTCAGTGGGGTGTTAAAGTCCCCCACTATTACTGTGTTATGATTAATTTGTGTCTTGAGGTCCTGCAGAATGGTGCTTATAAACTTAGATGCACCAGAGTTTGGTGCATAGACATTTAGGATTGTGAAGACTTCATGGCTCATTGTTCCTTTGACAAGGATGTAATGGCCCTCTTAGTCTCTTCTGAATAATTCTACTTTGAGATATATTTTGTCTGATATTAGAGATGCCACTCTGGCTTGTTTCTTGGTACCATTCACTTGGAATATTTTTTTGCATCCTTTAACTCTAAGATGATGCCTGTCCTTGAGAGTGAAATGGGTTTCTTTTTTCTTTGTTTCGTTTTGTTTTGTTTTTTCTTTTATTTTATTTATTTACTTATTTATTTATACATATATTTTTTATCAAATCTAGACCTGTGTCCCCCCCATCCCCCACCCCTCCAGAACTCATGCATTCTGCCAAACATTCTTTTCATCTCTTTTGCAGTCTTTCTCAATATTCTCCATGGGGAAGTTGACAATTTTGAGCAGAAGTTCACTGTTTCAGTCAGTTCTTTGATGCAGTCCTTTCTGTTGTTGTTGTTGTTGTTGTTGTTGTTGTTGTTGTTGTTTCCAATATGCATCACTCCCAACTGCTTTGGACAAAAGCTCAAGAGGCCATGCATAGGAAATAGTTACAACTGGGTAACTGGCACTAGCATCCACAGATGAGGGATACCATTCTTCGTTTGTTTTTCTGGGACTCTATTACTTCACTCAGCATGATGTCCTCTAGCTCCAGCCATTTTCCTGCAAAGCTCATGATGTCATCTTTCTTTACTGCTGCATAGAACTCCATTGTGTAGATGTACCACATTTTTCTCTATCCACTCATCAGTTGAGGGGCATTTGGGTTGGTTCCATCTCTTTGCTATTGTGAAGAGAGCTGAAATAAACATGGCCATGCATGTATCTCTGTGGTGGGGTGAGTCTTGGGGGTACATGCCTAGGAGTGGTATAGCTGGGTCGGGTGGCAAGTTCATTCCAAGTCTTCCAAGGGTTCTCCACACTGCTCCATAGTGGCTGCATGAGTTTACATTCCCACCAGCAGAGGATGAGTGTTCCCCTTTCTCCACAACCTCTCCAGCACTTGGTATCATTTGTTTTCTTGATCCTAGCCAGTCTTATTGGAGTAAGATTATATCTTAAAGTGGTTTTGATTTGCATTTCCTTAATGATTAGTGATGTTGAACACTTCGTGAGGTGTTTCTCAGACATCTCTAACACCTCACATGTGAAGGCTCTGTTCAACTCTTTGCTCCATCTATTGAGTGGGACATTTGTTTCTTTCTTCTTTGTTTTTTGAGTAGTTTATATATTCTGGAGATCAATGCTTTGTCAGATGTATCTGTGGTGAAGTTTTCCTCCCACTCTGTGGGATTTCTCTTCACTTCCTTAATTGTTTCTTTTGATGTACAGAAGTTTTTGAGTTTAATGAGGTCACATTTGTCAATTGTTGACCTTAATTCTTGCACAGCTGCTGTCTGATTTAGGAAGTCTTTTCCTATGCCTATGTCTTGTAGTCTGCTGCCAAATTTTCTTCTAATGTCTTCAGAGTTTGGGGTTTCACATTGAGGTCTTTGATCCATCTGGAGTTGACTTTTTTACAGGGCGAGAGGTAGGGGTTTAATTTCATTCTTCTACAAGTGGTGATCCAGTTTTGCCAACACCACTTGCTGAAGATGCTGTCTTTGCTCCATTGTGTCTTCTTGGCCCCCTTGTCAAATATGAGATGGCTGAAATTGTATGTGCTCAGGTTTGGATATTCGGTTTTTTTCCATTGGTCAACAGGTCTGTTTTTGTGCAAATACCAGGCTATTTTTATGACTATAGCCCGGTAGTATAGTTTGAAGTCTGGTATAGAGCTCACCCCCTCCCCGTGCAGCTCTTTTCACTCAGGGATGTTTTAGCTATTCGGGGTCTTTTGTTTTTCCAAATGAATTTAAAGACTTTTTTTTTTCCAAGCCTGTGAAGAAACTGTTGGGGATTTTGATTGGCATTGCGTTAAATCTATACAAGAATGGACATTTTTACAATGTTAATTTTCCCAATCCATGAACATGGGAGATTTTTCCATCTTCTGATGTCTTCTTCAATTTCTTTCTTTAAAGGTTCAAGAGTGTATTGTTTAGTCTCCATGTGTTCTTGTAGGCAGTAGGGCTTATCCTGGTGTTGATGTTGAGCTTTATTGCACTGTGGTCTGATAGAATGCATGAAATTATTTCAATCTTTTTGTATTTGTGAAGGTTTCTTCTGTGTCCCAGTATGTGGTCGATTTTGGAGAATGTTCCATGGGGTGCTGAGTAGAAAGTGTATTCTCTGGTATTAAGGTGGAATATTTGGTAGAGGTCTATGAGGTCCATTTGGTATATCATATCGTTCAGTTCAGATGTCTCTCTGTTTATTCTTTGTCCTATTGACCTTCCAAAGGACTCAGTGGGGTATTGAAAACCTCTTCTATGAGTGTACTGGGGTTAGTGTGTGACTTGTGGTCCTGGAGAATTGTCTTTATAAAGTTTGGTGTACCAGCTGTCTTTGGCTTGACTTTGTGGCTCTGGGGGCGGAGTTATCCTCCTAGCCGGTATTAAAGGTGGGGTTGTGGGACTCTTGAGATCTGAGATCTCCTGAGGCCAGCAGAAGGAAGAGCAGGAGACAGGTACGAACTGGGTGCCTCAGCAAGGCTGATTGTTGATCCGTTAATCCATCTGTCTTTGGCTTGATTGGCTTTTGTGGCTGTGGGGGCGCAGTAATCCTCCCAGCTGGTATTAAAGGTGGGGTTGTGTGACTCTTGAGATCTGAGATCTCTTGAGGCCAGCCAAAGGTACTGGGGCACAGGCTGAAGAGCCCCCCCCCCCCGCCAACTGGGATTACAAAGGCATGTGAAGGAGGCAAGCAAAGAAAGCCTTCAACATAGTGAAGAGGCATTTAGGACTCACATTGGAATACAGGCAAGGAGAAGCCCATATGCTAGGAACACGAAGAAGAGACAACACAGGAAAGGGGCAGGATAATCTGGCACCAAGCTCTACCAACCCTATGGAAGACTCCTGCAGTGGGATCCCTCTGGGGATGCCCCAGCAGACAGATATCAGGAACACAACTGGGAACATTTTTACCAAACTACAAGATTATAAATAACAAATCAAAGAACTAAGAAAAGAGAATGAAGAACTCAAGAAGAACCTAGAGAAAGAGAATGACAAACTCCGGAAGGAAGTAGAAACACTGAAAAGATCCCATGCTGAAAAAGATAAGGAAACCAACCAGCAAAGCAAAGAGCTACAAGAAGAGATTGAGAAGCTCCAAAAAGAAGTAGAAATACTAAAGAAATCAGAAGAGGAAATTAAAAAGGAAATGAAACACTCATCCAATCAAGAGGAAAGAAGTGGAAAAAGCCTCGGAAGCAGAATGGAGGAAGCAGTACAAGGAATATCAGACCTGGAAGATAACACAGAACAACTAAAAACCTCAAGGAAAGATTATGAAAAATTTAAAAATACACAAAATTAGACCAACCAGGAACTGTGGGACACTATGAAAAGATCAAACCTCTGCATCATAGGAATAGAGGAAGGAGAAGAATCCCAAGAGAATGGTATTGATCAGATCTTCAACAGAATAATAGAAGGAAAACTTCCCCAAACTAAAAAGGACAAACCAATACCAATACAAGAAGCACATAGAACTCCAGACAGATCAGAAAAGAAATTCTCCATGCCACATCATAGTTAAAATGCTAGACACCCAAAACAAAGACGAAATCCTTAAAGCCACAAGGGAAAAACAACAAGTGACCTATAAGGGGAAACCTATCAGAATTACAACTGACTTCTCGTTGCAAACTATGAAAGCAAGAAGAACCTGGAGCAAGACATTCCCAGTGTTAAGGGACAATAGATGCCAACCCAGGTTACTATACCCAGCAAAAATGTCAATTATAGTTGAAGGAGAGAGAAAAACCTTCCATGACATAAACAACTTGAAAGAATACATGTCCGGAACACCAGCACTTCAGAGGATACTTGAAGCAATTCAAAGGTCAGAAGAAAGGAACAACCAACCCCAGGCACCTAGAAAGAGAAATCACTAAAAGCATAACTGCAGAAGTAGAAACCTAAACCAAAACCACAAATGGATAATAAGGCAAAAGGAAGCAACACAAACCTATCAGTCATAACCTTAAATATTAAGGGACTAAATTCCCCAATCAAAAGACAAAGTCTGGGTGATTGGATTAGGAAACAGAATCCATAAATATGCTGTCTACAAGAAACACATCTTACTTTCAAGGACAGGCACCACCTTAAAGTGAAAGGATGGAAAAAATATTCCAAGGAAATGGTACCAAAAAGAAAGCATGTGTTGCTATTTTAATAGGACCACAAGTCACACACTAACCCAAGATGGGTTTCTTGTAGACAGCATACAGAAGGATTCAGTTTCCTAATCCATTCTCCCAGTCTATGCCTTTTGATTGGGGAGTTTAGACCATTAGTATTTAATGTTATTATTGAGAGATGTATTGCTTCCTTTAACCTTATTTTTGGTTTGCATCCTTGGTCTAGGTTTGTATTTACTCTGTTATGAGTCTGTTGCTTTCTCTCTTTAATTGCTTAGGGATAGTTGTTCCTTTCCTCTGTTCTTTGGATTGCTTTGAGTATTTTCTGAAGTGTTGGTTTCTTAGACATGTTTTATTTCACCTTGTTGATGCTCTGAAAGATTATTCTTTCTCCTTCAACTATAATTGACATTTTTTCTGGGTATAGTTGTGTGGGTTCACATCTAAAATCATTTAATACTGGGAATACCTTGGTCCAATTCTTCTAGCTTTCATAGTTTGCATGGAGAAGTCAGCTGTCATTCTGATGAGTTTCCCTTCATATGTAACTTGTTGTTTTTCTATTATGGCTTTCAGTATGTTGTCTTTGTTTTGAGCATCTCGTGTTTTTTAACTATTATATGGCATGAGGAATTTCTTTTCTGGTCTTGTTTGGTGTTATATGTGCTTCTTGTATTTGTATGGTTTTGGCTTTTTTCAGTTTGGGAAATTTTCTTCTATTATCCTGCTGAAGATCTCATCAGTAGTGTTGTCTTGGGATTCTTCTCTTTTCTCTATCCCTATGATGTGGAGGTTTAGTCTTTTCATAGTGTCTTACATTTCCTGGTTGTTCCACTCTTGTGCTGTTGTTTTTTGTTTGTTTGTTTGTTTGTCTTCATAATCTTTACTTGAGCATTCTAGTTGGTCCATGTTATCCTGTAAGCCTGATATTCTCTTTTCCGTTTCTTCCATTCTGCTTCTGAGGCTTTTCCCCATCCTTTCCTATTGATTGGATGAATGTTAAATTTCCTTTTTCATTTCATCATGTGATTTCTTTAGTATTTCCACTTCCTCCTGGAGCCTGTCATTCTCATCTTTTAGCTCCTTGGTTCGTTGGTCATTTTCTTTTTTCATTTCAGCCTGGGATCTTTTCAGCATTTCCACTTCCTTCTGGGCTTTGACATCTTCTCTTGTTAGTTCTTTCCAATGTTTGTCATTATCTCCCTCTATGTCCTTGAGTTTTTCAATCTCTCCCCTTAGTTCTTTCCAACATTTGTCATTATCACCCTCTTGATCCTTCTTGAGTTTTTCATTCTCTTCCCTTTAGTTCTCTAATTTCTTTAAATATGTCCACAATTGTTCTTCTAAAGTCCATGTCTTGGTTTCCTTCCAAGGAGATCTCATTGTAGGAATCTTTTGTAGGGTTGGTAGAGTTCGGTGTGGATTTATTTTGAGCTTTTCCCACGTTGTTTTTTCTTTGTGTCTTTGGCATGTGGATTTGTTTGTTTATTTGTTTCTTTAGATTCTGGTGCCTCAATGTTGGCTGCACAGATTATAATCACTAATACTGCACCTGCTAGATCCTCTGCACCACTGCTCCCCCAGGCTGAGATGGGGGGGAGAGGGCTGCTACCTTGTTGGCCAACTCATGCAACACGCCCAGTGGTGCTCTGCTATGTGCTCTGTGCGCATCTAACTCTGTCCATGTCACACGGTGAAACCCGAAGGTTGGAGGGTCTGTGGCAGTCTGATGCTGTGCAGGACACAGGTAAAGTCTGCTCACGCCACACACTGGGCACACGCTGGTGTTGCACTGTATGTGTGTGTGCATCTAACTCTGCCCATATCGCACGATGGAACCCAAATGTTGGAAGATCCAGTGTAATACCAAGCCTCCATGGGGCACAGGGGTGCTCAAAGCACCAAGGCAGGCAGGACTCACCCGGTCTTTGGCAGGCGGATGTTGTGCAGGATGCAGGTGAAGTCTGCACACACCAAGCCCGATGGACAGACGCTGGTGTTGTGCTGTATGCTGTATGCATGTCTAACTCTGCCCCACATGATATTTTTACCAAAAAAAAAAAAAAAAAGAAAAAATCCTCCATTTCAGTAATATATATATTATATATAATACATATATATATATAATACATATATATATAATATATGTATTATATATATACATATATATATGTATATATATACAAATATATATATAATACATATATATATACATATATATATGTATATATATACAAATATATATATATAATACATATATAATACAAGTTGGAGAGAACAACAATAATAGAAGAACTGGGAAAAAAGACTGAAACAGTGAAGTTCTCCCAAAAACAATAAGCCTCTGTTTTGAAGAAAAAAAAAAACTCTGGAAAGACTCAGAAAAAGATGCAAGTCATGTATGGCAGAGTGTATGAACTCAGGTGGGGTGGGGGGTATGGAAAAGGAAGTGACTCTATATTTGATTGAGAAATGATAAATGATGTATAGAAAAAGTTTAATAACAGTAAAAATTAATTTAAAAAAAGAATCTATGTTTCTTATGTCTAAACATTTTAACTAGGGCATTTGAGCTTTCAGTCACAGCATTGATGCTGTCCATAAGCAATGAAGTGGCATAATTTCTTTATGTGTGCAGCCCAGTATTGTCAGGCTAAACAACTTCAGACCTCTTTAGAGCATCTGTGATTTGTAGTCTTTAAGCTCGCCTTATTCTACTTATAATCTCTCATTAAAATGCAACATTAAGAACATGTTTATTTGAAAGATAATTTCCTAAAAGGTAATAAATTCCACTTTGAATCTTCAAAATGAAAGGAAAGTCTTCTTTTTAAAAACAATGAGTTAATAAAGCCTAAAGTAAATGGATTTTTGTTTGAGAGTATGAAGGCACACCAAGTTTCCAGTGAAGCAATATTTATCTCACTTCCACAGTGTGCACAATATCACTCGTGATTATTGGTTACTTTTTAAATGGAGCATTCTTCTTAGTTGATTTGAAAGCACATGTTTTCTTGATTTTTTTACATCCCTTTTGACATTAAAATGAAATACAATTTCTTTTGAACACACTTCAAAGAACACTAGTGTTGTAAGCAAAATAACTGCCTTCAATTACAAGTAGAAATACCTGTACTCCTTATCACTTGAATCAGTGACTCAGCCTTGACTCACTCAGGCAAATGCAGCAATTGCTCTCATGTTAATGAAAGGAAAAATCAGAGAGAGCATGAAGAGGAATCAGTGAAAGTTTCCTATATGTGTTTTCGTGAGCATTCTGTTTTCCTTCATCTTTCCCTTGAATAATTATTACTTTAAAATTTTGGAATTCCTGAGACAGATTAATCAGAAAGTTACTACATGTATCTTTTTATTTTCTCTGATTCTATTTATTTAGATCCAGAGCACACATGCAGAGGCCAGAGGACAACCTGTGAGAGTCAGTTCTCTGCCTTTGCCAGGTAGGTCCCTAGAATTGAACTCATGTCATAGGGCATGGCAGCAAGTAGTCCTACCTAGCTTTGAAGGCCCCAAAAAGTAGGATTTTAAAATCAGGTCTTCCTTGGAAAGTTTGTTTCTCTAACTTAAGAACCGACCACACTTAAATTAATGAGTACGATTCTGAAAGGAAATCTTCAGAGAACAGCTACAATTGCTCAGAGTTGGCCAATTGAATTGAGATCCTTCTTAGAGAGAGCATAACTCTGAATAATCGTTTATATTTATAATTAGTGATTATCTGCCAATAAACTATTATGTACTGATTATGTTATGTTATAATGAAGGATATGATTATTATTGAAATATGAATTTACCAGTTTCCATTGTATCAAGCTGCAGTGAATGACTTCATTACATTAGCTACAGTAGTGAGCTAATGCTAAAATTGGCTGGAAGTGCTTCCATCAAAGACTTGAAATAATGGATAATGTGACCATGCGTATCCATGGTTATTCCTCCATATAGATCTTGATATAACTGGACATGCATAATTTCTACTCATTGGTATATCATTTGTGGTCTAAGAAGCAAGAAGAGACTAGTGAAATACTTTAATCATGCCACTCCTAGGTATAATACCCACAAAATTCATCCTATGGCAGAGATGCCATACATGCACAACCATGTTTATTGCAGCTCTCTTCACAATAGTGAAGAGCTGGAAGCAATCCAAATGTCCCTCAACAGATGAGTGGATAATGAAAATGTGGTACAAGTAAGGATGGAACAAGAAGCTGTTATGCTAAGTGAAATAACACAGTCACAGGAAAACAAATGACATATGGTATAACTCATTTGTGGATCCTAGCACCAAATCCTTATATACTTTGTCATTTTAGTATATGTGTGCAGTGTATATATGTATATTTTGGAGTAATGTAAAATTAAAGGGAAGAACAACAACTACAAAAGACTTGTTCAATGATCTGACAAAAACAGTAAACTTCTACATCGAAAAAGTTAAAAAAAGACTAAGAGAAAGATATAAGACAAGACTGAACATGTATGGCAGAATGCATGAGCTCTGCTGGGAGGGAGCATGGATGGGGAAAGAGCTTTGGGAAAGGTTATATGAAATGCACAAAATCTCAATAAAAATTTTTTTTAAAAATAAATTTCCACTGGGCGTGGTGGCGCACGCCTTTAATCCTAGCACTCGGGAGGCAGAGGCAGGTGGATCTTTGTGAGTTCAAGGCCAGCCTGGTCTACAGAGTGAGTTCCAGGCCAGCTGGGGCTACAGGGAGACCCTGTCTCGAAAAGACCAAAATAAATAAATAAATAAATAAATAAATAAATAAATAAATAAATAAATAAATAAATTTCCATGCTATGTATATTAGTATGTTTCTAAAACAGAATATCCAAGACAAAGTAATATATTAATAAGACAGGTGTATTTTAACTTTAGGTTGTAAAGTTGTTTGCCTATTGGTGAGGGCCTCATGGAGGAGGGGCAAGTGAACACATGTCAAAGAGGGAGAGAACAAAAGACCTGACTTGCTTTTGATAATAATTCACTATCTGAATAAATGCCTAGCTCTTTTGGGCAATACAACCATTACTTTATAAGGATATAGTGATCTAATTACCTCTTCAATGTTCTACCACCTCTCAGCACTGTCATTTGGGTACCAACATTCAACATGAGGTTAGTTAGGAACAAGCCGTATTCAAACCATAGCTATATTTAAACCTTTTTTCCAGATGATAGAGTTTGCCAAAACCTATAGATCCCAGTGACACAACTGAAGTGAGGAAGCTTAGTAAGTTCTTTACTGGGAGACAGGTAAAGAAAGACTTCTCCCTGGACAGGCTGAGCTCACCTGCCACCAACAACGGTCTATGAGAACTAGGAGACAGGAGTTGCCCCATTCAGCCCTTACCAGGCCTGTCAGACATTGCTGAAAATATATAATTTTAGCTTTTGGAGAGGCATTTTTAAGACAGGGTCTCCTTTTAGTCCCAGCTGACCTGGAGCACTCTATGTAGACCAGGCTGGCCTTGAACTCACAGAGATCTACCTGCCTCTGTCTCCCGAGTGCTGGGAATAATTTTAGCTTTCTAACTTTACCTCCATTTTTCCTCCTTCCTTGCTATACCATAATTATACAGTATCCTAATGAGCTATTATAAAAGAAAAAAAGTACTATCTGACTTGTTGAGTTCCTTTTCCTCTTTGTTTGTATACATTATACAAATTGACCATAATATAAATAAGGTGGCACACTGATGAGAAAAATGGTACTATAGGGCTGGAGAGATGGCCTAGTGGTTAAGAGCACCGACTGCTCTTGCAGAGGACCCGGGTTCGATCCCCAGCACCCACATAGCTGCTGAGAACCGTCTTTAACTCCAGTTCCAGGGGAATCCAATACCCTCTTCTGACCTCTGCAGCATTGCATGACATGGTTGCACAAACCTACATGCAGACACTACATTCATACACATAAAAATAAACAAAATTTAAAAAATGGTTTTATATAATCATGGTTACTGATTTTTCCTGATGTTTCTGTATTGTAAGAATTGAAGTTCATGTTGAACACATTTAAGTCTCATAAACCTTCAATAATACTTATTAGGAGAGTCTCAGATGCCTTCAGGAGACATTAGAACCAATCTGGAGTTGGGGGTTCAGAATGAAAGGAGACATATCCATCTGGCGTAGGGATGCTTCAAAAGCAGACAGTTGCCCACATAATCTTCCACCAGACCATACTAGACTAAATTAGAAACATCCCATTTTGGGTGCGTAAGATTAAAAAATCCATTAAAATTTTCCACTTACAATAATAGAACCAAAAGTCAGAAGAGCTTCATTTTAGTCTGAAGCCAGGAACTGCCTTTAAAATCTTGAAGTTGGGCTGGAGAGATGGCCTAGCAGTTAAGAGCACCGACTGCTCTTACAGAGGACCCGGGTTCGATCCCCAGCACCCACATGGCGGCCGAGAACCGTCTGAAACTCCAATTCCAGGAGAACTCCAGTTCCAGGGGAATCCGATACCCTCTTCTGACCTCCGCGGCATTCCACGACACGGGTGCACAAACTTGCATGCAGACAGTACATTCATACACATACAGAAATAAATAAAATTAATTAAAAAAATTTTTAAATCTTGAAGTTAATTACTTTATTTATTCCACAATAATTCATGGAGCATAAACTCTGTGTCAGATTGTGTTATTTCTTAAGTTATAGGCAAACAAAATAGAAGGTGCCAGAGGATGGAGAGATGGCTCAATGGTTAAGAGCACTGGCTGATCTTGCAGGCAATCCAGGTTCCATTCCCAGCACCAACATGGTGGCTAACAACCATCTGTAACTCCAGTTCCACGGGATCCAACGCCCCTCTTCTGACCTCCACAGGATTTGTACTACATAGGTGTGCTTACACGCTTGCATGCAAAATATTCATACACAAAAACTAAAAAATAGAAAAAATAGAAGATGCTTACCCTCATAAATCATGTAATCTTACAGGATTAACAAGTACAAGGTTGTCATAAAATATGCCAACAATTAAGCATAAAGAAGTCAACTAGGGGTGCTTACCAGGAGGCTGTAGAGTTAGGAAAGATTTCTCTGAGAAAGTAGTATTTGAACCAAGAGTTTTAAGTTTTACATAATTAGAGTCACCTGGGAGCTTTAGAAAGATGAACAGCTGACCCTACATCAGATCAAAGGAACTAAATCTAAGAATATGATCCAAATAATAATATGAAAATTTTCTTAAATTACTTGATGCCAGCACCAGTGGTCCCTGGTTTCAGCTGATACCAGATGGCAGAAGGAACTTAGTGCAAAGCAGAGGGACAGTGTTTTCAAGCAGAAGAACCACCTCTGCCAAAACACCAGGATGAGCTTTACACATTTAGGAAATAAGAGCCATGGGGAGCCATTTAGACCAGTACTGTGTCTTCAACTGAATGTAGCAAATTAAAGACTTTGGGTTGTATCCTGTGTCTAATGGAGAGCTTTAACATGTAGCAGGGAACTAAAATGGCCAGATTTTACAAGTCACTCTAGCATTTGTAGAAAAAATCCTAGAAGGGTCAACAGAGGAACTAAAGACTACAGAAGTGAAAGGAGGTGATGATGGCTTGCACTGGGAGAGAGAACTATTTTGAGGTATTTCAGAAGTGAAAGGAGGTGATGATGGCTTGCACTGGGAGAGAGAACTATTTTGAGCTATTTCAGAAGTGAAGATGATGCTAGCTGAATTAAATAAAGGAGAGTCAGGGAGAGGGGTGAGAAGATTCCTGGGTTTGTGCTTTGAACAGCTGGGCAAAAGGATGCACATTTGCTGAGATGCTTAACACCGGAGAAAAGAATGAGGGATTGTTCTGTACCTGTAAATGTGAGGTACCCGTGAAACACCCAAGTGGAGGTGCCAAGTAGGCAGTTGGATAAATGGGTCTTAGGGAAAAGTCTGGAAATACCAATTTAGAAGACAGCAGCATATTGACAGAATGTGAAGCCATGTGTGTGATGAGAGAGCACAGAATAAGATGCCCCAGTTAGTTCTAGTCTAAACAGTGACCAGATTATCAGACTTCAATGAGCCTCAGAACTATGCCAGGGCTTGTGAAAACACTAGTCACCAGCCTCCACCTCCTAAAGCCTCTGTTCTTGCTGATGAGACGGTTGGCCTGTGATTTTGCATTTTTAACAACTTTCCCAAATGACACTAATTTTGCTCACAAGGTTACACTTGAGAACTCTGTGATCAGTGATCTTTCTTTAATATTCTGTGGTGACAGAAAAACACCCCAAGAAAACCTCCCCAAATGCTACCTAAAGAGTTTATTGTCAAATTAAAGGATTGTAAAGCAAAAAGATAGATGTCATCACGGGAAAGACTGAAAGCTGTTTTATCTGTCTTTTTTTAATTTTAATATTAGACAAAAGGACAATTGACAAATATTTACTAAGGATCTTGATTATGTGAAGTATTTTTCCTCAAGATTAAACTGTCACTCTCCTCAAGTAACATGTGGACTGGTGGGGGGTACAGTTGTGTTTGAGAAACCTGTTGAGAAATAGAGATTTCAGTTTTGAGAGGTAAGCATCACAGACCACAATAAAGGCATGTTCTGTTCAGCACACTTTTGCACACATGGGGTCAAGCCTGTCTGTGAGTATACTGTTCTATCGTATTCATTGCTCAGTTCATTCAGACACAATAAAATGAAATAAATAGACCATTATTTAAAGAAAAGTTTAATTACATTATTGACTATGTAAAAGAATGTATTTCCTTGTTACACTCCTCCACTGACACAGCACCAAGGTTGGGTTCCATGTCTTTATCGAACATTCCGGCGCACAGCTTTAATCCTAGCACTTGGGAGGCAGAGGCAGGCGGATCTTTGTGAGTTCAAAGCCAGCCTGGTCTACATAGTGAGTTCCAGGACAGCTGGGGCTACAGGAAGACCCTGTCTCAAAAAGATCAAAAAAAAAAAAAAAAAAAAAAAAGGAAGTTACTCAGTTTCAAATGACCTCTTCTTTGTAAGGATCCTGGATAAGTCAACCTGATATTTCAAAAAAAGAACAAACTTTTAAAACCCAGTGAAAGAAATGTACTGACTCATTATATTTATTTATTTTTTTGTCTTTTCTTTTTTGTCTTTTTTCGAGACAGGGTTTCCCTGTAGCCCCAGCTGTCCTGTAACTCACATTGTAGACCAGGCTGGCCTTGAACTCACAAAGATCCGCCTGCCTCTGCCCCCAAGTGATAGGATTAAAGGCGTGCGCCACCACGCCCGGCTGCTCCTTAAATTTATAAAGCAGCCCCCCTGGCATTAACTATTCAGAACCACAAACTCTTCCTCCAAAGTCCTAATTTTCTTTCTTTTTTTATTTTTTATTTTTATTTATGTGTATGAATGTACTGTCTGCATGTAGGTCTGCGCACCCGTGTCGTGCAATGCCGCGGAGGTCAGAAGAGGGCATCGGATTCCCCTGGAACTGGAGTTCTCCTGGAATTGGAGTTACAGACGGTTCTCAGCTGCCATGTGGGTTCTGGGGATCGAACCCAGGTCCTCTGCAAGAGCAGTTGGCACTCTTAACCACTAGGCCATCTCTGCAGCCCCAAAGTCCAAATTTTCTAAGAGATTGTGGTTCTTTTCAAAAGTAAGGTCTATAAAGTGGCTGAAAGAAATGACGGCCCTATTCTGTGGAAAAAAAATGGAACTAGATAAAGGCGTTTTAGAAACTTGTTAAAATGAACAGAAATCTCTTGCTTTGATTTAGGTATTTGCTCTGGCATTTTAAATTATCACCAAATTAAAGAAGGTTCAGGCTACCATAAGACAAAAATAAAGGACAGCTCCTATTCTTTTCCCTCTATATAAATATACAAATGACGTTTGCATTGCTTCCAGCTCTCAGCTGAAGATGAGCTGATCGCAGATCTCCAAAGTCCAGGGTCCCTGAGTTGGTCGACCTGGTTCGTCCAGCATGGCAGACAATGCTACAATGTAACAGAGCAAGCCTTCAAAAGGAAGTGCTAGTTTGCTGTTTTTCTTGCGTTTCCTTGAGGAACATCACTAGCCTTTAGTGATGACACTACCATTACTGCACTTGACATGGGTTAAGTGACATCCAGACATACTTTTTACACCTGCTAAGATATTAAAGGATAACTGAATTTTATTATGTACTAGAGACATCAAGTTATAATTGAACAAATTTCTGGACAATGAGGGCCTTCTCATGGGAGTGATCCAAGCACCATATCTCCTCACCCCCTTGATGAATACCAAGGGAGGGAGCATAAAATCTTGCTGTAGCTTAATATGTCTTAATCCATTTCCTTCCCATCAAAAATTTTAAAAGTATTGCTTTTTTATAGTTCTTCAGTCCATTAATTTTGATTATGGAGTCTTCAGTCCCATAAAAGGGAATGACTGAGGCCTCTAGTTACATAAGAGTAAATGGCTGAGAAAGGCAATGAAATGTAATCAGAAGAATATTCTGAATAAGAATATGGGGCTTTGCCGGGCCTGGTGGCGCCCGCCTTTAATCCTAGCACTTGGGAGGCAGAGGCAGGTGGATCTTTGTGAGTTCAAGGCCAGCCTGGTCTACAGAATGAGTTCCAGGACAGCTGGGGCTGCAGGGACAGCCTGTCTCGAAAAGACAAAAAAAAAATATATATATATATGGGGCTTATATATGTACATGTACATATATGTGTACAAATTACAGTATATGCAGTCAGTACAGAATTAGAAATTTTTTTTGAAATTATAAAATTAGGTATCTGCATTTCTTCAGTTTATGTGAGAAACAGATGCCAAAACAGGATTAGATATATAAGAGAGTAAGAGAAAATATAAATTTAGGGGCTGGAGAGGTGGCTCAGTGTTTAAGAGCACCAACTGCTCTTGCAGAGGACCTGGCTTCAAATAAGAGCACCCTCATGGCAGCTAACAACCAACCATAACTCCAGTTCCAGGAATCTGATGCCCTCTTCCAATCTCCATGGGCATTGCACAACATGGCACACCCACCTAAATGAAGACAATACACTCATATGCATAAAATAATCTGATCCACATGGTGGAATGAGAGCCAACCTCTGCTAATTGTTCTCTGACTTCCAAACACATGCTATGGCACATATGTATGCATGCATACATGAGTGCACTTGCACAAACACACACACACACACACACACACATGCACGCACACACCCAAACACGTGCATATACACACAAATAATAAATAATAAGTATAAAAATGTAAAAGAAAGTATAAATTAAAAATTCCCATTTCTGTGCTCTGGCTAATCCACCCAGTGTTATTCCCATTCTTGTATAGTAATATTCTTTGCAACAATTTTATTTTAGATGAAAATATCATTGTTTTAGCTGAGCTTGAGTTTCTATCATTTCTCATACCTGTGTTCTACATTTTATATGGAATATCCTTTAATTCCCACAGAGAACCTGTGTACTGCAAGAAGATGGAAGATTAGCATTCTCATTTAACAAATATATAAATTTACATAATTTGACCAAAAGTTACAAATTTAGGGCTGAGATTCTAGGCTAGATAACCTAGTTATCTTAGTTCACTTTATTAAAGTATATTGTCTCCTTAAATAAATTAAAAGAATTACAGTCTATAAATAAGCATTTTCAGTACCTACTGTGTGCTAGTGTTACGAAAGACATTGAAGAAATAAGAACTAATCTTTAGTGGGATTACAGTGGGAATATGCAAACAGAACACAGACACTTTACAAGTAAGTTTTACAAGGCTTGATATAATTGACTACTAAACTTAGTGACTAAGTAGTCACTACTTGATATAATTGACTACTAAGTTTAGTAGTCAATTATGACTTGAGTCAAATATGACTCAAAGTACTTCAGGAATTCAAAGGAAAGACTGAGTACCTTCTAGAGTGACGCAGGTCAGAAGCCATAAGAAAATGGAATTGTAGCTACTTTTAGGAAGCTGTATAGAGTTTATATCTGACGGAAAACAGTTGGGCCTTGCAGTCTGAGGACATAACAGGAACAAATGCTGAGGGACAGAAACAGGAAGAGAAACTTGGGGGTGAATTCATGAGAAAGGAAGCACATCCACACAAACACAGAGGAAGGTGTGTTTGGAAAATTCAAGAACTTCATAGACACGTGTTGAGTTAGAGCATCAATAGGGGCAAGCCTTCTCTGAAATTACGAGAGGAACAACTGATAATCAAATTCCCTCTAAATTCAGTTTCCTCTACTTAACTTTTCTTATCATCTTAAATTTAATGATAAAAAACAATGAAAAGTTAAAACAGAAATTGCAATTCCTAGGGTACATCTATTTTGACTAGATTTGCTTCAAAATATATTCCTAAAATCCAGACACCAAGAACCCTAATAAAAAATATCCTTCTTTATTCATTCTCCGATTTCAGCTACTCTGCTATTTTTTTCATAACAAAACCAAGATTCCCTAACAATATTCCTTTTTGAAGCTGAATGTGAAAAGAGAAAAATTCTTTCATTGCAAGGACAATTTCAGGGAAGTCTGAAAAGCGTAGGGGAGAAAAACAAATAACATGTTTTAATGAGAAAAAGATGCCTAAACATCCAAGTATTTTTCAAAATAAATTGAGAAATATTTCATATATATATATATATATATATGAAGTAATTTAACATCGATAGGTTCACTTCACAATTTCTAACATGAACCATTGTTCCAGGCTTGAGAATTGGGGTCAGAGCCTACGGACTTTCTTTCTTTATCAGGCAATAGATCATGTGGTGACAGCTCTCGAAAACAGGCAGCATCTTCAGAATCTGAAGGCTGCCAGAAGGTCATCGTGAGGCACAGCAGGCTTTGTTTCTCATCTCCACTCAAGCTTAGAATGTTCTGCGTGTAAGATGTGAGAGACAAAAAAAAAAAAAAAAAAAAAAAAAACCTTTAAAATTACCTTTGCCAAGAGGTAAAGAACATAGTTTTGTTAAGATAGTCATTACCAATTCAATTTACACTATGCTTTAGGGTGATTCTCCACCCACATGTGAAACAGAGAGCCAAGTCAATACAGGTAAAGAGAAAATACAAACCAAATTCTCCCCTATCTTCTGAAATTACTGACCAGGAAGAGAATTAAGAAATTAAATGCTTTATTTAAAACTCTCAAACCAATCAAGTTCAGTACATTTAGGTTTTGGCACATCAACTACCATGCTTCTTTATCAATAAGGACTCATTTAAAAAGATTAAATAACAATTCCCAATTAAAATCTTTTTAAAGATAAAGCAATTCAGTGACTACACAAATTATATTTTTAACTATAAAAGCTCTGATAGTTATTTGGATTCATGGAAAGACTTACTAAAAATGATGTTTCCCAATGTATGTTAAATGGAACAGTAGTTCCATGAGATACACACAGGCTGTGACAAGAAAAAAATGGTCCTAAGATAATTAAAGTCTGGGTGAGACAAAATGTCTTTACAGCTGGGCTTCTCTGAGCCCTTCAGTTGAAGATGGGCATTGTTGCTACTTAGGGAATGACAGCATGTGCCGCCTTTCAATGTGCTGGACTATGAACCCATATAGAAGCATGTAGAATAATTTTCCTGGGAATCTGATTTTGATGAGTGTATTAGTCAGGGTTCTCTAAAGAAACAGAAGCAACAGGACGAATACATAGCTATATACAATTTATTGATTTGCTCACATGACAGAGTTCAAGGAGTCCAACAGTAGACGTGCCTCACTGCAGAGGCTGAGAAACCAGGGAACTGCTCAGTACAAAAGGTTGGATGTCTCAATAGTCCCAATCTGGAGCTGAAGGCCTGATGGATTCCAGAAGATCTGCCAGTCTCAGTACACGCTGGGATCCAAAGGGTTGATCACAGCAGCAAGACAAACTCATCAGTGAGAGAGAGGCAAGCCACAGGAAAAAATGGACCAGCTCCCTCTGCCATGGCCTTTAATACAGCCTGCCAGCAGAAGGTAACACTCACATTTGGGGTGGGCCATCCGGGTTGATGTAGTCTAATCTGAAGATCCTTTTTCTCTTATTTGTTCCTTAGTCCAGTCAAGTTGACACCCAGGATTAACCATCACAAGTCCACCCCTTGTCAACTTGACACCCAATAAATAGCCTCTCCTTATGTTATGCTTAAATGTCAATTGTGAACAATGGCAAGGTCATAATTCCACCTAACATGTTATAAGTGTCTCATGTGCAATAGCAAAGCATTATATCTTAGAGTAGCTGGTAATGTCCTTGAGGAACACTTAGCCCTTCAGTATCTAATATCCTAAATATGACAACACTTAACACTTATCTCAGTTGCACATTCAAAAGGGAACAACACAAGTATCTGCTTAATATATGCGTGTATATATAAGAACAAGCACATTCTTAACCAAATAGGACAAAAGTTAATATCTATTATAATTCACATTTCTACAACTAGTCCCGTGGCCTCAGCTGATATTTATGACTACCTTCTCCTACTACCCATTCTGTATTTCCTCCACCATCAGCAAGCACCTCTGCAGGTCTTGCCTCTTTCCCTGGAAAGAGCCATACCTTCATCCCTGAAGGGTCTGGGCCATTTATTGTCCTGTCTGGTTTGGGTTGTTGGAGTTTCCCATTGACCTTAATCATAGGACATGGTAGCACCAGAAGGCACCCTACAGCATCTCCTGCCTTCCAGACATAATCTTCCTTGCCCCCATTGTGGAGAAAAAGTCCAATTTCCCCCTGGTAGTCTGGATCAATCACTCCTCCTACTACTGTTATTCCTTCCTTAGCCTGTTGGCTTAAGGGCAGTAGAAGACCAAAGTGGCCAGGGGGAAGTCTTAGCTTCCAGTTCAATGGAAAGTTTGCTGTATCTCCTGGCAAAAGCACTCCCCCCTTTGGAGCCAAAACTTCTAGACCAGCAGAACGCAAGGTCGTGGGTACAGGAAGCAAAAATTTTCCTACTGGGTCACTAGGGGTGATAGTGAGTGGAATCACTCCCACTTCCACCCCTTGGTTCCTGGACCCATGAATTCTGGCTATAGGAGAAACAGTACCATATAGTGGGTGCTGATTCAAAGCATATACTGCCTGCTGGAGAACCTTGCCCCAGCCCTCCAGGGTATGGCTACCTAATTGGCATTGTAACTGTGTCTTCAAGAGTCCATTCCATTGTTCTATCAAGCCATCTGCTTCTGGGTGGTGGGAGCATGGTAAGACCAGTAGATACCATGACCATGGGCCCACTGTCACACTTCTTTGGCTGTGAAGTGAGTTCCTTGGTCAGAAACGATGCTGTGAGAAATACCATGATGGTGGATAAGGCATTCTGTAAGTCCCTGGATGGTAGTTTTGGCAGAAGCATTATGTGAAGGAAAGGCAAATTCATAACCAGAATAAGTATCTATTCCTGTAAGGACAAAATGCTGTCCCCTCCATGATGGAAGTGGTCCAATGTAGTCAACCTGCCACCAGGTTGCTGGCTGGTTGCCCTGGGAAATTGCACCATATCTGGGGCTCAATGTTGGTCTCTGCTGTTGGCAAATCTGGCACTCAGCAGCAGCTGTAGGCAGATCAGCCTTGGTGAGTGGAAGTCCATGCTGTCAAGCCCATGCATAACCTCCATCTCTGCCACCATGACCACTTTGTTCATGGGCCCATTGAGCAACAACAGGGATAGCTGGAGAAAGAGGCTGACTATCCACAGAATGAGTCATCCCATCTACTTGATTATTAAACTCATCTTCTGCTGAGATCATCTTTTGATGGGCATTTACATGAGACACAAGTATCTTCACATCCTTTGACCATTCAGAGAGCTCTATCCACATACTTCTTCCCCAAGTATCTTTCTCACCAATTTTCCAGTCATGCTCCTTCCAAGTCCCTGACCATCCAACCAAACCATTGGCTACAGCCCATGAATCAGTATATAATCGAACCTCTGGTCATTTCTCCTTCCAGGAAAAATTTACAACCATGTGTTCTGCCCAAAGTTCTGCCCACTGTGAAGACTTTCCTTCACCAGTGTCCTTTAGGGTTGTTTCAGAAATAGGCTGTAATGCTGCAGCTGTCCACCTCTGGGTGATGCTTGCATAGCATGCAGAGCCATCAGTAAAACAGGCCCTAGTCTTCTCTTCCTCAGTCAACTGATCATAGGGCAAACCCCATGAAGCCATAGGTGCATGCTTAAGCACAGGAGGCATTGTAACAGGAGTGGGAACCATAGGCATTTGGGCAACTTCTTCATGTAGCTTCCTTGTGCCCTCTGGGCCTGCCCAGGCCCTGTCACATATGTACCACTTCCATTTGATAATGGACTGTTGCTGTGCACATCCTACTTTATGGTCTGGTGGGTCAGATAACACCCAGCTCATGATGGGCAGCTCAGGTCTCGTGGTGACTTGGTGGCCCATTGTCAAACGTTCAGTTTCCACTAAGGCCCAATAGTAGGCTAAGAGCTGTCTCTCAAAAGGAGAATAGTTGTTTGCAGATGAAGGTAGAGCCTTACTCCAAAATCCCAAGGGCCTCCACTATGATTCCCCTATGGGAGCCTGCCACAGACTCCAGACAGCATCTCTATCTGCCACTGATACCTCAAGCACCATTGGGTCTGCTGGATCATATGGCCCTAGGGACAGAGAAGCCTGCACTCAGCCTGGACCTGTTGAAGAGCCTTTTCCTGTTCCAAGCCCCAATCAAAATTTGCTGCCTTCCGAGTCACCTGATATATGGGTCGTAGTAACACACCCAGATGAGGAATGTGCTGCCTCCAGAATCCAAAAAGGCCCACTAAACTTTGTGCTTCTTTCTTCGTGGAGGGAGGATCCAGGTGCAACAACTTATTCTTTACCTTAGAAGGAATGTCTCTGCATGTTCCATACCACTGAACTCCTAGAAACTTCACCAAGGTAGATGGCCCTTGAATTTTAGGTGGATTTATTTCCCATCCTCTCATGCACATATGCTTTACCAGCAAGTCTAGACTGGCTGCTACCTCCTGTTCACTGGGTCCAATCAGCATAACATCATCAATATAGTGGACCAGTGTATTTTGTGGAAGAGTCAGACGATCAAGATCCCTTTCTAATTAAGTTATGGCACAAGGCTGGAGAGTTAACATACCCTTGAGTTAAGACAGTAAAGGTATACTGTTGGCCTTACCAGCTGAAAGCAAATTACTTCTGGAGGTCCTTATGAACTGGTATTGAGAAGAAAGCATTGGCCAGATCAATAGCTGCATACCAGGTACCAGGAGACATATTAATCTGCTCAAGTAAGGACACCACATCTGGTACAGTGGCTGCAATTGGTGTCACTACTTGGTTGAGTTTTCGAAAGTCAACTATCATTCTCCATGATCCGTCTGTCTTTTGCACAGGCCAAATTGGAGAGTTAAATGGAGATGTGGTAGGAATCACCACCCCCGTATCTTTCAAATCCTTGATGGTGGCACTAATTTCTGTAATCACTCCAGGGATACGAAACTGTTTTTGGTTCACTATTTTCCCTGGTAGAGGCAACACCAATGGTTTCCATTTGGCCTTTCCAACCTCACTCCGCAGGTCAGGGAACCAATGTGGGTAGATTTGAAATTATAAATTTGAATAATTAGAAATCTGCCAATTTCTAATTACATCTATCCTAATTATACATTCTGGGACAGGGGAAATAACCACAGGATGAGTTCTGGGACCCAATGGGCCCACTGTGAGTCAGACTTCAGCCAAAACTCCATTTATCACTTGACCTCCATAAGCCCCTACTTTAACCAGAGGGCCACAATGATCCTGGGATCAGTGTCAACTCAGAACCAGTATCCAATAGGCCTCCAAAAGTCTGATTATTTCCTTTTCCCCAGTGTACAGCTACCCTCATAAAAGGCCTCAGGTCCCTCTGGAGAAGGACAGGAGGAAGGCAAACAGCACAACTCTTTGGTATTGTGACAAGGTCCTTCCTCATCGGAACCTGGCCACCCCTTCATTAAAGGGGTTCTGGGTCTGTGAACTGTCTCAAGTCTGGAAACTGGTTAACTAGAAGGGATTCGCTACTGCTGAAATCCAATGTTGACTTCCTGTCATTTGTTCTAGAGATTTTCTGGTTATACAGATCAAATAAAAACTTAGTAGGCTTCTTATGTATTTGGTTCCTGGGAACACCATGATTAATTAGCCAGTTCCAAAGATCATTTCAGGTCATGCCATTATAGGCATTGTTTTGCCTTTGCCGCCCATTATGATAACTATGATAACTATGCTCATCTGGACTTTGGCGATTCAGTGCTGCCACCTGACACCTACCCTGAGTTCCTATTAAACCGATTATGTGTACATTTAATTTATGCAAGCAAGCAACAACTTCTCTAACTATAAGATCTGGCATAAGAAATAGAGCAAAACAAAGCTCTTCAAATGTTCTGGTGTCTCAGTACTTTCCATCTTATAAAACTCAGTGAAAGGCATGTTCTCTGGGTCCTCATATTGTGGAGAATGTGGTTTTACACTTCAAATCCACTAAAGCATTCCCATCTGCCTGACCGTCACAATCCCTTCATCAATACTAAGCCAAGGAATATCAGGCATCTCTAACTCGCTGTTAGTAGGCCATGTTTTAATAAATACGTCAGCCAACCATTCAAATAAACATTTAACACCTTTTTTAACTGCTCAAGCTTCCATGTTAAACCTAGAATCTCTACTCAGTGCACTCATATCGATAAACTCAGTCTGATCCAATTTTATATTCCTTCCACCATTATCCCAAACCTTTAAAATCCATTCCCACACATATTCCTTAGGCTTCTGCTGGAATGAATCGGCAAACTCATTAATTTCTTTAGTGGTGTAGTGCACCTCCTCCTGGCCCACACTTTCTATCTCTCCTTTAGGGGCTTGCTTAGCCTTTAATCTGGTTATAGGTCTAGAGGCAATAATTGTTGGGCCCTGAGGGACAGTAGCTCCCACTGGGAGGGGGAGATTAGTTTCCTCAGGCAAGGGTGGGGAGGAGGGATCTGCAGGGTGTGGATTCTCTGCTGAGAGTGGGGAGATTAATTCCTCAGATAAAGAAAATCGCTCAGAATCTGAGGGTTCAAAGTGCTCATCTTCGTGGTTCTCCCACACATCTCCATCCCAAATTTCAGGGTTCCACCCTTTCCCCACCAGTGCTGTCACTTTGACTGCTGACACTCTTCGTGGCTGGGGATTAAATTTGCATTGTAGATCAGCCAAATGTATAATAAGGGCTCCAGCTTGATTTTCTGCCGCTTTAGCTCTTTGGCTGCTGGAGAGAAGATTCTCTTCCAGAGTACACTTGGAAACTTTTAAACTGTTGTTTCGAATCTGGAGCTGGTTAATTTTATCACTGAGCTCCTTATTTTCCCCTATCACTTTATTCAGAGATGCTAGGAGCAACAAGGCAACATCATTATTTTCCTTATTTTTCTGCAATTTCTCAAACGTTTTATATAGAGAGTTGCTAAATTCCTTGCTCCTCACAAGAGGCGAGTTAGGTGAGTCAAATGGATCTATCTTCATAATTACATCAAATAGTTTGCACCAAGGATTATCATTCCTCTTCATGCCACCAGGAGAGCCTTCAGTAACTCTAGGCTTCATTGGGTTGGAGAGCTGGCTCCAGAAACTACCAAGCCCACTAAAGAAATTCATCCTTTCAATTCTGTTTCTCTAGAACCACTTCTGGTACCAAAATATGTAATAGTCAGGGTGCTCTAAAGAAACAGAAGCAACAGGATGAATATATAGCTGTATACAATTTATTGATTTGCTCACGTGACAGAGTTCAAGGTGTCCAACAGTAGCCATGCCTCACTGGAGAGGCTGAGAATCCAGAGAACTGCTCAGTCCACAAGGTTGGATGTCTCAGTAGTCCCAATCTGGACCAGCTCCCTCTGCCATGGCCTTTAATATTGCCTGCCAGCAGAAGGTAATGCCCACATTTGTGGTGGGCCATCCAGGTTGAGGTAGTCCAATCTGAAGATCCTTTTTCTCTTATTTGTTCCTTAGTCCAGTCAAGTTGACTCCCAGGATTAACATCACAATTAGTTTTAAAATGATGGGGAGAAGAATGGGATAAATACACTAAAGGTGAGGCAATTCATTGTCAACCCCCCAAAAAAACAATATTGATTTGTTTGTTTAAACTAAAATTAAAAGATTCTTCAATGTCAATCCTCACTTGAGTTTGCCAAAAATGTGTTTACTAAGATAATGTGGTTTTCTTGATACCTTTTCAATCTTCCTAAATAGTCTATAAATAGAAAAATATTTCTCTAAGAGTAGGATATTGTGTGAAAGTTTAAATATCAGAGAACTTACATGCATTTTAATTAAATTCTTCAGAAGGAAAATGAATAAAAAGAGAGAAAAGGACAATAAATTAAGAGTATATAAGAACTTGAAAATGTCTGAATATTTTGAGAGACTTGAACTTCCATTAGCATTCTGAGTAAAAGAAATTACTTAAAACAGATAAAAGATACTTTCCATCAAGTGTTAAGGAATAGACATCAAAACTGTACTTGAATATAATTGGTCACGGATGTTTACTATCCTTTGAAATTGTAATCTCAGATATTTCAGCATATATACTTCTTATGAAATGAGATGAGCCCTAAACTATGGATACATAATATTTTGAGAAATAAAATGCAGTTTATAATAACTCTGACTTTCAAACTTTTTCCCAGGCAACTGTTGTGCATGTTTATGTTTTTAATAAATATTTAAATATATTACAATAAAAGTCAAACATAATCCATTATTTAAGAAAGTTATTTTTAAAACATGACCTCAAAAATAACAACAAAAAAAAAAAAAACCCAGGAGAGCTAGAAATAGCTAAAATGGCTGAGAAGAACTTATTTTAGGTCTGGGTTGAAGAGTAAAAGAAGAAGCCACTCCACGTGAAGGAGGGGGAGAAGTAAGGCCCAAACTGTGAGGGGAGAAAGTCAGATTGTCTGAGAGGTTAGGTAGCGTCTCAGCAGCCAGAGGAATCAGAGCTTCTGATTCAGTCCAAGCAACTATAAACAGTGAGTTTCCAACTTTGATATCAGTTAACTTCAGAATATCCTACCCTGATTTATTTCCCAGATCTTCATTTGTATTCAAGGAATAAGTGTTTATTTTGCAAAGCACAATCATTAAAAATTAAAAGGAAGGGAAGAATGCATGAAAAATGCTATCAGGGAATATCATGTCTTATTTTCTTGTACAAAATATCCAAGGTGAAAAAGACTCAATACATTTCCAAATGTTTAGATCTAAGAACATCACAACAAGCACAGATGAAGAGGTTTTCTTGGCATTTGCACAGCAAGCTCATGCTCAATGCCCACATCTTTTTCCTTACACTGAACCCTTTTACCCCATCCCTTTTATTGGTCATATATTGAGTATAATGAGTGCATCCTTTTGAATTTTCTTATCAATGAAACAAATATACTGTTAGTTAATATCACATCAGCTACACATTAAGATATAAATTTGCCAGGTGTGGTGGCGCACGCCTTTAATCCTAGCACTTGGGAGGCAGAGGCAGGCGGATCATTGTGAGTTCAAGGCCAGCCTGGTCTACAGAGTGAGTTCCAGGACAGCTGGGACTATAGGGAGACCCTGTCTCGAAAAGACCAAAAAAAAAAAAAAGATATAAATTTATGGGGCTAGAAAGAGGGGTCAGCAGTTATTATCGCTGACTACTCTTGCAAAGGAGCCCGGTGCCATTATCAGCACCCACATGGCACCTAACAACCATCCACAACTCCAGTTCCAGGGGACCTGATGTCCACTTCTGACCTCCAGAGGCTCTGCATGACACAGGTGCACTTACACACATGCAACCAATACACTCACACACATAAAATAAAAAATAACAAAAACTAAAATATTTTCAAAAGACATGAATTTAAGATGCTCTTACGTGTAACTGAAACTCTGTCTCGGAATAACTTAATCATGAGAATATTTATGTCATATAGCAGGCAGTCTAGAGGTGGGAGATTAACTGGTTGCTTGTCTGAGTAAATCAGCAGATCTCAGAAACCCATGTTTTGTCTTCTAGGTCAGGTGTTCCTACCTTTGGCACCATCATTAACCACAGCAAGTATAGGATTACAACAGCTTCAGAGAATATCTCCAATTATGATAGTGTTTCGAGAGGGTTTTTTTTCCCCCTTTACAATTTTCTTGAAAATGACTCTCTTTTCAAAAGATTGTCCTCAGACTTCACTGGCCAAAATTGCTCAGAGCATCATTTCTCAAAGAATGACCAAGATTATCATGAATTTAATGAACCCACCACAGACACTGTGTGTGTGATCAGCTTTTTCATAGGTAAATATCTGGTTTAGGAAGAGTTAGATAACTGAAATAAAATTTTAACCGATTATCTTATGAAAAAAGGAAGAAAGAAAGTTAGATGGAAATCCATAATGGTTTCTCCATATCTACATACAGGCTAGCCTTTTACATAATATTTAATACATTATGATATATTATTTATAATATTCCTGGAACTTATATACTAATGCTAAAGAAAGATTAATATAAATTGAGTACCTGAATAAACAGGACATATTTACATAATTTTACTTTCTGAGAAAGCCAGTAAACCCTAAGAGTTCCGTTTCTGGTAACTTAATTTTTTAAACATTTCCTGGGACATCCTGGCTTTTCTTTTTTGTCCTGCAAATAGCCTGTATGCCCAGGCCTTGCAACAATCCACTTAAGAATAATGGCAATGCTCTCAGGAGGTTAATCTCATCAGCTTCCAATGAAAAGGGATTGTGATGGAGACCTTGGGGACTCCCAGTGGTCTTTCATGGCACTCTACCCAGTGAGCTCTTGAGATCTCACATAAGTACTGATCTCCCAGTGCCCATTTTTTTGTGCAGGCAATTTGTTTTTACTATATTAGCAAATCTCTGTTAAGATACTTAAGGATAATTAATGTTTTCATAGGTAAACTCACTGTTGGGAGTAAGACTTACAGGATATCATCCTCTACAATAGCCCCTTTAACATGACTGAGAAGAATTTTTGTTATTTCTACACAGCATGAGAATACAGTGACCACAAAGGTTTCCTGGGATTAGAATTGATAGGAAGTGGCAAAGACAAATGACAATTAGGACATGAAGAGTCTGTCTTATCTGCCCAAGAGATAAGAAGACACTTCACAGACCTCTGACTGCTTTAGCTTTTTACTCCTAGCTGACCCTTAGTGGGGGGATGTCTTTAAACTCAACAACTCACAGAAAAGCTTTGATGAGAGCTGAGAGCTGATGGACATTAAAAGGACAAAGTGGGGGGGGTTGATATGGTTGTCTTGCCATTCTAAGAAATGCAAGGGTCAGTTGAAATAAGGCTTACCAGCTAGAGCACAAGACATTACAGCAGGGTTGTATAGAGGAAGGAGAGTTCATAACAAAAAAAAAGTGAGGAGGAACTTAGAGTAACCGTGAGATGCTTGTATGGCAATGAGAAACAAATATTCAAGATAAAAAATGCAGATATGTTTATATTTTGTTTTGGATCACTAGTCTGACATAAATAAGATTTAAACCTTTGTGACAGTGGATCAAGTCTATGAGCCCCAGTATGCCAGAAAAATGAAGGACCAAGTGCTAGCCAAACTATTCCACCCCTTTCAAGTTCCGTATACTCCAGTTTCTTCTGGCTCCAGGATCAAAGGTAGTATGAACAACTGGCTCCCCTTTACACCTAAGAGGACAATTCACTTTCTCTCCTTCCTTGAGTTAAGTATTGAACGACAATTATTCTGTTATCTTTGAGGAAAGAAGCAACTCAACATTGGATATTAGCACAGGCATCAGATAACTCAGCTTGGCTCCAGAGCCACTGGCAGTATGACAGCTTTAGGGCTAAGTAAATGGCATGCTAGCCTCTCAAACATTTTTATCCATCAGAAAAAGAGAAACTCCCAAAGATCCTTTATTAATTAATGACTGAGAGAAAGAAGCTTCTTAAAAGTCTTACTTTAATGCCCTGGTATAGGAAAGGTTAGGGGTCAGGAGACTGCAAGTTTCTCCACTAACTACAGGATTGTATCCTCAAATGTTTGCCAGAGCAGAGGTGAAGTTTGTCCTAAGAAACACTAGCTGGTGTGCTTATAACAGTCCTTTCCTGTGTTTAAGCTATCTCTTATACTACCTACCTTCACTGTGTTGCCCCATGTAGAGCTACTAAAGACAAGAGAAAGAACAGCTTCCCTTTCTAATTAAAATTTAGCAAGGCTGTCTATCCCAGCATTCCAGAGGCAGAGGAAGGTGGATGTCTGTAGATCAGGGACAGCCTGGTGTACATAGCAAGTACCAGGCCAGCTGGGGCTACAGGGAAACCTTATCTCAAAAAACATATGCTTCTAAGTGCTGAAGATGTTCCTATAGTTCTTTTAAAAACATTTTGTTTATGATTTTTATTTTATGTGCAAGAGTGTATGGCCTGCATGGATTTGTAAGCGCATGTCATGCAATGCCTGCAGAGGTTAGAATCCCCTGAAACTGGAGTTATGAATGGTTCTTAGCTACCATGTGGGTGCTGGGAATCAAACCCCGGGGTCCTCTGCAAGAACAGCCAGTGTTCTTAACCACTGATCCATCTCTCTGCCCTCTACTATAGTTCTTGACTTGCAATTCTTCTTAAAGAATATTTTTCAGTGTTTCAAATTTCTTTTATAATTTTATTTATTACTTTTATTTTTATGTCTATGAGTGTATTGCCTGCACGTGTACAAGTGCATGTTATGCATTGTCCACAGAGGTCAGAAGAAGTCATCAGATCCCCTGGAACTGGAGTTATAGATGACTGTTAGCCCCCATGTGGTGCTAGGAATCAAACCCAGGTCCTCTGAAAAAGCAGTCAGTGCTCTTTTTTAAAAAAATATTTATTAATTTTATTTATTTTTGTATGTGTATGAATGTATTGTCTGCATGTAGGTTGGTGTACCCATGTTGTGCAATGCCATGGAGGTCAGAAGAAGGCGTTGGATTCCCCTGGAACTGGAGTTAAAGACAGTTCTCAGGCACCATGTGGGTGTCAGGGATTGAACCCACATCCTCTGCACTGCTGAGCCATCTCTCCAGTTCCCCCAAATTTTATTTTTAAGTGCCATGATATTTTGTCATTAACCTCTCTTTTTTCCTAGTTAAGTTACCTTTTGGCAGATTGAATGATCCTAAGGTAGTGTTTTCATAACAAAAAGCATTGTGTGTCACTTTTCCTGCACGCAAGCTTCATTTTTTAAAAGGAGCACCAAATGAAGTCTTCTTTGTCTCTTTAATTTGATTCTATTTTACCTATCACAATATTTATATTTGTCTCATTAAAATATAAATGTTTTATGGTGCTTGGCTTCACAGAGGTCCCTAGAGCACTTTCAAATGTCTTCCCTTGTATATTTTCTACAGGCATGGCCTCATCCATTTTAATAATCTAAAGATCTTCCAGTAATTAGAGTTTAGAGTTATGCTTGCATATAAAGTCCAAGCATCATATGCTCTAACTCTTCTTTGAGAAAGAGATACAATCAAATGGTACTACAGAGGAACTACTGGAACCCCAAGGTCTACTTCAGCTCTCATAATCATTCTGTATACTTGGCAAGTGGTTTATTCTCCTGTGTGAATTGAAAACATCCGGCCAGGTAACTTTGTAAAGACTGTCTGATGGCTTCCATCCTGTCTTTTGATTAAGATATATTTAACTCTGTATCGTCCCACCATTATAACCTTTTACTTAGCAGCACTGACTTAGAGAGCAAGGTCATTTGAGAGGGACCTGGGCTTCAGACCCTAAAGCTCAATTCCTAGGTATCAAAGCAATTTAAAAATACAATAACTCAAATGTGACTCCAGATTTCCTTAAATCATGTCCTAGTCTCATCCTTAAACCGAATTTGATTAGTGTCAGGAGTCCTGAGACCAATTCTAATTAGTTCTGAGCTGATGGACAGTCATTTGACAAGGTTCTGATTAGACTTAAAGCCCAGTTCCTTTCCCAGTGCTCCAGCGGCTGATGTAGACTTTTACTTGTTCTTACATTTGGTGATGATTGAAAACTAATTGTAAGATATCTGGATGAAGGGAGAGCCAAGAACACAGCTGACAGACTTGTTCATCTACACTGTAATCCAGAACACAGTTTGCATTTATTTCAAAATGTTTTACATAAAATGAAATCAGATTAATAATAATTCTCAAATTAAATTATAGGAGTTGGTATTTATACAGAGCAGCACTTTGAGTACATCTTTGCAATTACTAACAAAAGGAATTATTAATTATCAGTAATCATTGAGCATCTACATGTCTATTTCTCATCATGTTAGAATGAGTATAATCAAGAAGACATTATCTTTGGGAACATTCACAGGAAAGGCACTGCTGGGTCATTATGTAGCTCTATTTTTATTTTTGTAGGATCTTCACTGTTTTTCCCTGATGGCTACATCAATTTACATTCCTACCAAGAGCTGCCAACCCTCTATTTCTCCACAGCTTCCCTGGAACTTGGTATCTCTTTTTGATAAGAGCCATCTACATGGGTGTGAAGTGACAGCTTCTCTGGTTTTGATTTGCATGTCCCTGGTGATTACTGATGTTGGATTATTTAACATCTTCTTATATAAACTGTTGCCCATTTTTATACATTTCAAATATTTATTCAAGTTTTTTACCTTCTTTTTAGTAAGCTATTTGTATTATCACTACTGAGCTTTGCGAGCTCTTTATATACTTTGGATAGCAACCCTTAATATACATATACATATATATGGTTTACAAATATTTCTCCTTAATATGTAGATTTTTTTCATTTTTGTTGGTCATTTTGTTTGCTAAGCAGAAACTTTTTACTTGGAAATAATCTCATTTATTCATACTGGCTTTTGTAGCCTGAACTTTTAGTATCCAAATCCAAAAATGATTACTTTTGATTTTAGCTCTGACACGTAGCTGCCTCATCCACTTATGTTGATGTTTCTGTACTGTACGTGATGAGTCTCATTTCGTTACTTTCCTGTGGATGTCCAATCTTTCTAATATGGTTAATCGAGATTCCCTTTCCTTTTAGTATCTTGGTCAAGAATAAGGTGAACTTATATATTTAGGTTTATTTTTAAATTTTCTGTTCTTTTCCACTGCACCCTGTCCTTTTATATGTCAGGACCTCGTTGTTCAGATCACAGTAGATTTGGAACAATTTCATATCAGAAAATTCCCCATCCCTGAAGAAACTTGGTTCCAAAAAGAAATGTAATAATGGGTGTAGACGCCAGTGAAAACAAAACTCAAAAAGCCTAATTACTTCATATAAAACACAAATTGGGGGCTGGAGAGGTGGCCTAGCGGTTAAGAGTACTAACTGTTCTTGCATAGGACCCGGATTTGATCCCCAGCACCCACATAGCGGCTGAGAACTGTCTTTAACTCCAGTTCCAGGGGAATCCGACGCCCTCTTCTGACCTCCGCAGCATTGCATGACACGGGTGCACAAACCTACATGCAGACAGTACATTCATACACATATGAATATAAATTTAAAAAAATTAAAAAACACAAATTGTGTGATGGCAATTATTTACATTGCTAACTGTTTTTGATACAGACCATTAACAGAAAACTTGAGGAATACTAAAGCTAACAGATAAGGAAATTACTGCTACAGCATTGTTTCCCATACCAGACACTGGTGGATATTCCAAACCTATATTCACATCATCAGTCCTGCTTAAAACCAGTGGTTCACAAAACAAAACAAAAAGACATAAATGTGGGAAAGGAACTTGCAGGGAAGAGCAGAGGATGGAAGAGATGTGAGGGAAGGGCAGAGAGTAAGCATAATGTCATGTTAAAGGTGTATGAAGTTGTCAAAGAATAAATTAACCAAGAAAAAATATAGTTTGTTATTTATAGTTCCAAGAGGAAAAGGGCATCATACCACAAGCATTCCCAGAGGGAAGCCCTAAAGTTGGTCAGAATGAACGGGGAGAGAGAAAACTAATAGATAAAACCAGTGTTTTTCATGAGAAGGGAGGTGTAAGGGAAGATAGGCTTAAGACTGGCTAGTTTCATAATTAGCTGAACCTCAGGACCTAGGGCCTGACCTTAGTTGTCTGGGAGCTGGCCCAGGAAGAGTTAGTGCAGAGGTGGGTAACTTAGATTGTGAGAGCTCAATAAATGAGGTGCCTGGAGTCTGAACTCTGGATTGATTGGTTGATGTTTTAAATTTGTGCTCATAAGCAAGTTGTTTACAGTTTCTACAAGGGGCTAGCCTTGAGAGGACTAGTCCTTCTAAGTTTCAGATGTCAAGAATCAGAATACACACAAAAACCCTTGACTATGTCATCAACTATGGAATTATGGCATCTTACAAATTTTTAACATTTAGAAATCATTTTTAATTAAATTATGGATCATTATTAATTTACTCTTAAGTTCTCTATTGTGATGCATCATGGTATTTTAGAAGAAAATAATACTTTATAAACAAATAAACACTTAAAAATTAGAGTGGATCCAGATTTTGCTTTGACAGTCACTTAAAATTGCATTAATCAGTTTGTTGTTGTTGTTGTTGTTGTTAGAAACCTTTTACTAGGAGGGTAACATAGCAACAGCAAGGAATAGGTGAATGGCTCCCTGCTAATTCAAAAATGTGAACCAAACACCTAGCTGCATATTTAGATGGGGAGCAGTGTCTGCGCAGTATGCAAAGTAAGGATTGAACTTAGACCAATCACAGCACAGCTTCCTGTTGTGCTTATCATTGGCTTCTTGTTGATTTACTGAAGAAGTACTCCTCTCCCAAATTGTTTCAGAGTACCTGCTTGATTATCTACAGTTCAGGAAAGTTTGTCTGCCAGGGCGATTGTTTTTCCTCATATATAGAGAGGCTGTGACTTGAAAACTGCCTGCTGCAGCAGGAGCAAGGTTTCCTTGAAATGGTCCTTTGCAACTGGAGTGTTCTCAGAGTGATGATAAAAATGACCTAAACAGGGGCTGGAGAGATGGCCTAGCGGTTAAGAGCACCGACTGCTCTTACAGAGGACCCGGGTTCGATCCCCAGCACCCACATGGCGGCCGAGAGCCGTCTGAAACTCCAATTCCAGGAGAACTCCAGCTCCAGGGGAATCCGAGACCCTCTTCTGACCTCCGAACACAAATTGTGTGATGGCAATTATTTACATTGCTAACTGTTTTTGATACAGACCATTAACAGAAAACTTGAGGAATACTAAAGCTAACAGATAAGGAAATTACTGCTACAGCATTGTTTCCCATACCAGACACTGGTGGATATTCCAAACCTATATTCACATCATCAGTCCTGCTTAAAACCAGTGGTTTCACAAAACAAAAACAAAAAGACATAAATGTGGGGAAAGGAACTTGCAGGGAAGAGCAGAGGATGGAAGAGATGTGAGGGAAGGGCAGAGAGTAAGCATAATGTCATGTTAAAGGTGTATGAAGTTGTCAAAGAATAAATTAACCAAGAAAAATATATTTGTTATTTATAGTTCCAAGAGGAAAAAGGGCATCATACCACCAGCTTCCCAGAGGGAAGCCCTAAAGTTGGTCAGAATGAACGGGGGAGAGAGAAAACTAATAGATAAAACCAGTGTTTTTCATGAGAAGGGAGGTGTAAGGGAAGATAGGCTTAAGACTGGCTAGTTTCATAATTAGCTGAACCTCAGGACCTAGGGCCTGACCTTAGTTGTCTGGGAGCTGGCCCAGGAAGAGTTAGTGCAGAGGTGGGTAACTTAGATTGTGAGAGCTCAATAAATGAGGTGCCTGGAGTCTGAACTCTGGATTGATTGGTTGATGTTTTAAATTTGTGCTCATAAGCAAGTTGTTTACAGTTTCTACAAGGGGCTAGCCTTGAGAGGACTAGTCCTTCTAAGTTTCAGATGTCAAGAATCAGAATACACACAAAACCCTTGACTATGTCATCAACTATGGAATTATGGCATCTTACAAATTTTTAACATTTAGAAATCATTTTTAATTAAATTATGGATCATTATTAATTTACTCTTAAGTTCTCTATTGGATGCATCATGGTATTTTAGAAGAAAATAATACTTTAAACAAATAAACACTTAAAAATTAGAGTGGATCCAGATTTTGCTTTGACAGTCACTTAAAATTGCATTAATCAGTTTGTTGTTGTTGTTGTTGTTGTTAGAAACCTTTTACTAGGAGGGTAACATAGCAACAGCAAGGAATAGGTGAATGGCTCCCTGCTAATTCAAAAATGTGAACCAAACACCTAGCTGCATATTTAGATGGGGAGCAGTGTCTGCGCAGTATGCAAAGTAAGGATTGAACTTAGACCAATCACAGCACAGCTTCCTGTTGTGCTTATCATTGGCTTCTTGTTGATTTACTGAAGAAGTACTCCTCTCCCAAATTGTTTCAGAGTACCTGCTTGATTATCTACAGTTCAGGAAAGTTTGTCTGCCAGGGCGATTGTTTTTCCTCATATATAGAGAGGCTGTGACTTGAAAACTGCCTGCTGCAGCAGGAGCAAGGTTTCCTTGAAATGGTCCTTTGCAACTGGAGTGTTCTCAGAGTGATGATAAAAATGACCTAAACAGGGGCTGGAAGAGATGCCTAGCGGTTAAGAGCACCGACTGCTCTTACAGAGGAACCCGGGTTCGAATCCCCACACCCACATGGCGGCCGAGACGCCGTCTGAAACTCCCAATTCCAGGAGAACTCCAGCCCAGGGGAATCCAGACCCCCTCTTCTGACCTCCGCGCATTGCACGACACGTTGGGTGCCAGACTTGCAGCAGGCAGTACATTCTATCACAACGAAAATAAATAAAATTAATAAAAAAAAAAAAAATTAAAAAAAAAAAAAATGACCTAAACAGTTGGCTTGCCTTGAGCGCAGGCTGACAGGTTGCAGGGAATATGCTCATAGCTCCCCAGTCCATTCTGACAGACATAAGGGAAGGGGCTACCCTGCCCTTCAAGGGTCTCACCAAAACAAAAACCAAACATCATAGAATTCTTACAACAAAGACTTAAGGAAAGCTCGATACAAAATTGACGTGCTGAACAGAATTGAACATTTGTTTGCTTAATTTTTTTTTTTTTTTTTTTTTTTAAACATTTAAAAAAAAATTTAGAGCTAGCCGGGCGTGGTGGCGCACGCCTTTATCCTAGCACTCGGGAGGCAGAGGCAGGGGATCTTTGTGAGTTCAAGGCCAGCCTGGTCTACAGAGTGAGTTCCAGGACAGCTGGGGCCACAGTGGAGACCCTGTCTCAAAAAGACCAAAACAAAAAAAAATAATAATAATAAAAAAATAAAAAATGTAGACCTATTTCCCCATCCTCCCTACCCCCCTACCGAGCACATGGATTCTGCCATACTGTTAGTCTTGTCTTGCATCTTTTTATTAGTCTTTTTAACTTTTATTAGAATTTAGAGTTTATTGTTTTGGTCGTCCTTTGAACAAATCTTTTGTTGACATTGTTCCCTTTAATTTTATATTACTCATATATATATATATATTATATATATATATATATATATAGTGATATATTACATATAACATATTGGAGTTAATATATATATATATATATATATATTATATATATATATACTCCACACATATACCAAAATGACAGACTCTGAAAATAAGTTAGGTTAATTCCAAAATATGTTTGCAATTCACATTTTAACAGTAATGTTGCATGCAGACAAAATGAAATATAACTTTACATTCCCATGTTACATAGCAAATTGATGTATGTTTTAATGTACTTTTAAAGAAGAGATTGATTCTTTCTCATAAATCTTAGAACTTTGGAAAATAGAGATAAACTTCAAGCTATATCTATAGTACCATCAGGCAATGTGGTATTATATTTACTAAAAATAAAATTACCCAGCTCGACTTACATATAAGGATTTGGTGCTAGGATCCATATTATTTGTTTTTCTGGGACTGTGGTTACTTCAATTAGCATAAAAGCTTCTAGTTCCATCCATTTACCTGAAAATTTCATGATGTCATCTTTCTTTACCACTGCACTAAACACCATTGTGTAGATGTACCACATTTTCATTATCCACTCATCAGTTGAGGGACACGTGGGTTGCTTCCAACTCTTAGCCATTGTGAAAAGAGCTGAAGTAAACATGGTTGTGCATATAACTCTGCAATAGGATGAATCATTTGGGTATACACTCTGGAGTGATTTGACTGGGTCAAGTGTTAAGTTCATTTTGAGTCTTTTTTTTTAATTTAATTTTTATTGATGCTTTGTGGCATTTCGTACATCATTTTTCCAATTCAGGTCAGGCATATTTCCCTTTCCCTTCCCCCCCCCGCACCCACCCCATCCCAGATCATGTATTCTGCCATAAACTGTCTTGATCTTTCTCTGTTTTTTTTTTTCTTCATTTTTTAGCTATAAGTTGATAATCCATCGAGTACAGGCATCCTTCGTGCAAAACAATCTGCGGCTGTTGTGCCACAACCCCCAGCCCCACATCGCAGTGGGGGTGACAGGTTGTTTGTTCAATCATTTGATCAAATGAGTGTCTAGACTAACATCGCTGTAGTTTTCACCATTCACCCCAATCGGCAGCCCTTTTACTATCCTACCAGCCCCCTCTTCGCAGATTTTGTTCCTAGGCTTAGAAAAGGGGAACCACAGGATGGACTGGAGAGAGTGAAACTGCCCTCTCTCTCTGGAGCTGTTGACTGGGACTCTGGTCCAATTCTGGCTGTTTCCTTTCATGGGCTGACAGTTTGTCCAGGAGTAACCTTCGATCCTACTGGAATGAAGACACAACGCAAATTAGTATATATAGGTATTTAAGGCACTAATAGTTATGGTAGGTTACTTTGGCAATAGACACATATGTTTGGAATGATAATGTTAGTCTATGAGTTACATTTTCCCCCCTGTTAAATATGACAGGGTCTTACTGTGGCTTATAACATCTCCTAACCTGTAGAGGATGTAAGCTTGTGGCATCAGCCATGGGTTATTCCTCCAAGAGAGAGAGCCATAGCCCAATTAGATTTGGATATACCGGCACATGGCTGCTCTGCTGCCACAGTAATGAGGTCTCTCCACATGCTTTTTAAGGGAGTTGCATGAGTTTGCATTCCCCACCATGCAGTGAAATGAATGTTCTCCCTTTTCCACAAACTCTTCAGCATTGGATCTTGTTGTTTCTTGATCCTAGCCCAGTCTTATAGGGTAAGATGAAATATTTGTACAGTTGGTTTTAATTTTGCATTTCCTTAATTATTAACAATGTTGAGCAGCTTTTTAGTGTTTCTCAGCCATGTTTAACTTCTTCACTTGTGAAGTCTCTGTTCAGCTCTTTAACCCATCTTTTGAGTGAGTCATTTGTTTCCTTACTTCTTATATTTTTTGAGTAGTTTATAAATGGCCCTAAGTTTTTTTAATGCTCTGTCAGATGTATCACTGGGTGAAGGTTTGCTTCCCACTCTGTGGGTTTCTCTTCACTTCACTGAATTGTTCTTTTGCTGTACAAAAACTTTGACTTTTATGTAAGGTCCCACATGTTCAATTGTTGACCACCAATTTCTCTATTACAGCTGCTGTCTGATTTAGGAAAGTCTTTGCCTTACACCTATGTCTTTGTAGTTTGCTGCCAAATTTTCTTCTGTCACCTTCAGGAAGTGCCTCGGGTGTTTCATCATTGAGGTCTTTGAGCCATTTGATGTTTCTACAGGCTGAAAGGGAGGGGTTTAGTTTTATTCTACTAAGAATGATGATCCAGTTTGTGTCAGCACCATTTGACTGAAGATATTGTCTTTCCTCCATTGATTCTTCTTAGGCCCCCTTGTCAAATACGAGGTGGCTGAATTGCAATGTGCTCAAGTTTGGATCTTCGATTTGGTTCCATTGATCTACAGGTCTGATTTTGTGCCAATAACCAGGATATTTTTTTTAATTCAACAAGGATTTTATTTTTTGAACAATAATCCTATCAGCATAATGTAATTACTTTTTTTTAAATTAGACCCATGTCCCACCCTATCCTACCCACCCACCAGGCTCATGTATTCTGCCAAACACGCTTTTCATCTCTTTCTCAAGTCTTTCTCAATATTCTCCACGTGAAGTGACTGTTTTGAGCAGAAGTTTTCACTGTTTCAGTCAGCTTCTTTGATGCAGGTCTTTTCTGTTGTTGTTGCTGTGTTTCAAAATGCGGTTATGTCCAACTGCTTGACAAAAGCTCTAGGGGGCCTACACAAGAGAATGCTTACAATGTGAGGTAATTGGCACAGCTCCACAGATGAGAGGCTACCATTGCGTCGTTTGTTTTTCTGGGACTGTGTCTTACTTCACTCAGCATGATGTCACTACTAGCTCCAAGCCCATTTTTTTCTCAGTCATTGATGTCGTTTTTCTTCCTTGTATAGGAATCTCCATTGTGTAGATGTACCACATTTTCTCTATCACTGCTTCAGTTGAGGGCATTTGGGTTGGGTTCCAACTCCTTGCTATTGTGAAGTAGAGCTGCACAATAAACCATTGGCCGTGCATGTATCCACTGTGGTGGCGTAAGTCTTGAGGGTACATGGCCAGGAGTTGGTATGGCTTGGGTCGGGTGGCAAGTTTCATTCGCAAGTCTTCCAGGGTTCTCCAACTGCTTTCCAAAGCTGGCTGTAACGAGTTTACATTCCCACCCAGCAGTGGATGAGTGTTCTCCTTTCCTCCAAGCCTGCTGCCAGCACTTGGTATCGATTTGTTTTCTTGATCTCGCCACGTCTTATTGGAGTAAGATGATACTTAAAGTGGTTTGATATTGCATTTCCTTAATGATTAGTGATAACATTTTTTTTTTTTTGGGGAGGGGGTCCTTTTTGAGGACAGCATCTCCTGTAGCTCTGGCTGTCCTGGAACTCACGCTGTAGACCAGGCTGGCCTCAAACTCAGTGACGGGAGGACTTGTGAACTCTGCCTCGCCAAGTGCTTAGGATTCAAAGGTGTGGCCCACCTGGACGCCCGGCATTTATTTATTTCTTATGTGTATTGTTATGTCTTTTTTTATTATTGTTTGTGCACCCATGTCGTTGCAATGCTCGGGGTCAGAAGAGGTAGTCGGTTCCTGGGAACTGGATTCTCCTTGACATTGGAGTTTCAGATGGTTTTTTTCTTTCGCGCATTTTTTTATGGTGCTGGGGGTCGAACCCTCTTCCTTCGTGTAAGAGCAGTTGGCGCTCCGTAACTGCTGGCCATGCTCTCCAGACCCGAACCCTTCTTAAGGTGTTTCTTCAGCCATCTCCTACTTCCTTCACTTATGAAGTCTCTGTTCATGTCTTTTTTTTCCGGTCCATCTATTGAGTGGTGTCATTGTCTTTTCTTTCTTCTTTGTTTTTTGAGTAGCTTATATATTCTGGCAAATGCAAGCTTTGTCCAAGCACGTTTCTGCAGTGAAGGTTTTCCTCCCACTACTGTGGGATTTCTCTTCACTTTCGTTGATTGTTTCTTTTGATGTACACAGATATTTTGAGTGTTACTGAGGCCTCCCCTTTGTCAGTTGATGACCTTACTCTTGTGCAGCTGCTGTCTGATTTAGGAAGTCTTTTTCCTACGCCTATGTCTCTTAGTTGCTGCCAACTTTTTCTTCTATTCAGCTTCGAGTTTTGGGGTTTCACATTGGGGTCGTTGATCCATCTGGAGTTGACTTTTTTTTTTTTTATATTCTTTACATGATGTGTATATTCGAACACCACTTGCTGAAGATGCTGTCTTTTCCGTTGTGTCTTCTTGGCCCCCCTGTCAATATGAGATGGCCTGAAATTGTCTGTGCTCAGTTTTGGGATCTTCGTGTTTTGTTTCCTTGGTCAACAGGGTCTTGTTTTTGTGCCAGTTTAGCTGTTTTTATGAAGTCATGCCGCTATAGTATAATTTGAAAAGTCTGTATAGGATCCCCCTGTGTAGCTCTTTTTGCTCAGGGTTTGTTTTTGGCTATCAGAGTCTTTTTTTCTTCCAAATGAATTTAAAGACTTTTTATTTCCAAGCCTGTGAAGCGAAAGCTCTTGGGATTTTGATTGGGATTGTTTAAATCTATACAAATGTTGGTAAAATTGACATTTTTACAAATGTTACTTTCTCCCAAAAACATGGAGCATGGGGAGGTTTTCCATCTTCGAGGTTCTCTTTCAATTTCTCTTCTTAGGAGTTGTAAATTTTTGTTGTAGAGATTTTAATACCTGATATTTTTATGACTATTTGCCCTGTATATAGTTTGTGAAGTCTGGTCTAGTAATTTGCATTGCTCCTTTTGTCTCAGGTTTGCTTTAGCTATCTGGGGTCTTTTGGTTTTTCATCATGAATTTCTAGGATATTTTTCTAAACGATTTGAGGTGAAAGTCATGGGATATTAATCAGGATTTACACTGAATCTGTTTTTTAATTTGGGTAGAATGGATCATTTTTACTATATTAATTCTTCCAAATCCATGGGCCAGGATCTTCCATCTTTCTGGCATTTTCAATTCTTTCTTTCAAGGATTTAATTTTTCATTGTAGAGGTCTTTAGTGTCTTTGGTCAGGTTTATCTGAGATATTTTTTTGAGGCTATTGTGCATAGGAAGGTCTCCCTATATTCTTTCTGCACGTGCTTGTTGTTGTATAAAGAAAGGGTTACTGAGTTTTTCTAAATTAATTTGTGTAACCTGCAGTTACTGAAATTTGGTTTAATCATTTCTAAGAAGTTTTTCTGGTGGAAAATTTTTGGCAACCGCTTTAGGGAAACTATCATGGTACATCTGCAAAAAGGGATAGTTTGACTTCCTCTTTTTTTTTTTTTTTTTTTTTTTTTTTTTTTTTTTTTTCGTATTCTCAACGTTTTTATGCTTTCATTTCCATCACTATATTAAAAGGAGTGGAGCTAGGAGGCAGCCTTGCCAGGGTCCTAACTTTAAGGGCAATGCTTCTACCCCCCCTTTAGAATGATGTTGGCTTGTAGGTTTGTTGTATATGGCTTTAGGTATGTTGAGGAATGTTCCCAGTCCTATTCCCTCTGAAACTTTAAACATGAAGGCAATGTTGAGTGTCTTTTGAAGGACCTTTCCAATATAAATTGAGACATGACCATGTTTGGTTTTTTTCTTTCAGTCCATTTTTTGTGCTTTATGACATTTATTTATATATATATCGTTTGAACCAGTCCCTGAATCTCTGGATATAACTCCAACTTCTATCATGGTGGAATTGACCTTTTGTGAGTGCTGCCTGTATGAGATTTTTGCAAGTATGTTGGATTAAAGAAATGGGGTCTAGAGTTTTCCTTTTTGGATTGGTGTCTTTGCCTGGTTGGGGTGTTAAGAGTGATCCTAGCATCATAGAAGGGATTGGTGAGATTTCCCTTTGTTTTTCTATCGCTTCTTGATAATTTGAATAATAATGGCTGTAGGCCCTCTTTAAATGTCGTTAATAGATATCTGCATGAAATCGCTATGCGGAGCTGGGCTTTTTTAAGTTGGGAGATCTTGTATTACTCCATCATGTTGCAGGTATGGTTTTAAGCTTGTCAATCTCTTCTTAGTTAAACTTTGGTGATTTCCAGGATTTCGGGTATTCATTCATTTCTCTTTAGGTTTTCAAATTTAAATACGAATATAGGTTTTTAAAGTATTTCTATTTCTTTCTTTTTTTTTTTTTTTTTTTTTTTTTTTTTTTTTTTTTTTATCCTTTCAAAGAACCATCTCTTGGATTTATTGAGTTTTTTTTTTGTATGTGTTTTTCGTTTGTTTCTATTTCATTGTTTATTTCCTTCCTGTCTGTTGGGTTTGTGATTCATCTGTTGTTGTTGTCTCTCAAGTGTTTACTTGTAGTATTAGGTCATTTATTTGTGCTCCTTTCTCTTTTATTATTTTTAATGTAAGCGCACTTAGGGCTATAATTTCCTCTTAGGACTGCTTTTAGAGTGTCCTGTAGGTTTTGTTGTGTGTATTGCTCCTTTTCTGTTTTGATTTCCAGGGAATACCGTGTTTTTTATTTCCTTATTTCTTCCTTCAGCCACTCATTATTCAGGAGTGTGTTGTTTAGTTGTTTAGTCTCCATGTGTTCCTGTAGATACTAGGACTTGCTTCTTCTGTCATATTTAAGCTTTATTGCAGATTGTGTTCTGATAGAATGAAATGGGAGATTATTTCATTTTTTTTTATTNCGGCATGCACGGACCACGGGTGCACAGACTTGCATGGGTGCACAGACTTGCATAGGCAGTACATTCTATACACAGAAATAAATAAAAATTAATAAAAAAAAAAAAAATTTAAAAAAAAAAAAAATGACCTAAACAGTTGGCTTGCCTTGAGCGCAGGCTGACAGGTTGCAGGGAATATGCTCATAGCTCCCCAGTCCATTCTGACAGACATAAGGGAAGGGGCTACCCTGCCCTTCAAGGGTCTCACCAAAAAAAAACCAAACATCATAGATTCTTACAACAAAGACTTAAGGAAAGCTCGATACAAAATTGACGTGCTGAACAGAATTGAACATTTGTTTGCTTAATTTTTTTTGGTTGAGATTTTGTTCATTTCATACAACCTTTCCCAAAAAAATTTAGACCTAGCCGGGCGTGGTGGCGCGCACGCCTTTATCCTAGCACTCGGAGGCAGAGGCAGGGGAGATCTTTTGTGAGTTCAAGGCCAGCCTGGTCTACAGAGTGATTCCAGGACAGCTGGGCCACAGTGGAGACCCTGTCTCAAAAAGACCAAAACAAAAAAAAATAATAATAATAAAAAATAAAAAATGTAGACCTATTTCCCCATCATCCCTACCCCCCTTACCAGACACATGGACTTCGCCATCACATGTTAAGTCTCTTGTCTCTGCATCTTTTTATTAGTCTTTTTTAACTTTAGTTAGAATGTATTTATTGTTTATTGGCAGTTTGCTTGAACAAATCTTTTGTGACAGGTAGGTCCACTGTGTTAGATTATTATAATTACGTGGCATAATATATTACTATTAGGTAGTATATACTAGATTTATATGAGGATAGTTATAGTGTGTATACTAGACATATAATAGGCGATATTGGAAGATAGGTGAAGTTATGATATATATATATGTAATAGTCGCGGGTGAGTTGTAATATTAGGTATATATTATAAGTAGTGAGTCTCCACAACAATGAAAGTTTACCGAAAAAGTGAACAGACTCTGAAACGAAATAAATGTATAGGTTAAATTTCCAAAAAATATGTGGTACTTGCCTAGATTGCTACGCAGTTTTTAACATTATGTTGACTAGTCAGACATAAAAATGACAACAATGTAGTATACTCTTGTTAAGTCATGTCCGAAGCAAGCTAGGCATAGCTAGTTGATGTATGTTTTAGTGGACTTTCAAAGAGAAGAGATTGATTCTTTCTCAGTAAATCTTATGGTTCTTTGGAAAATAGAGATGAGTAGTAACTTCATACGCTGTGTAGATAATCTTTAATTTAGGGTAATCCAAGTCCAGGCTAAGTGTGTAATTGAGTGATAATTATGTATATTGACTACAAAAATAAGAATACTTACCCAGCTCGAAAGGATGTGAACTGAACATATAAGGATGCTTTGTGCTAGGAGTACACATATTTATTTCGTTTGTTTCTGGGGAGGACTAGCTGGGAAGATGCTGCTGTCACTCAGGCAGTGTTTATACATATTATATAAGCTACACTAAGGTTCCATCCATCTTTTGAGCTACTGACAAAACTAAGCGGGATATAGTCATGCCACTGTTCTTGTACACGGAACTGCACATCAAAACCACCTCCAGTGCTGATGGGGCAGACTAAGTAAGACCGGTGTCACCACATCAAAAACCTCCGGATTCAATATATCCAGAATACTCACTGGATGGGCAGCGACGTGGGTGGCATGCATCTCCTCTAAGAACTCCATTAAGCTCGCGCAAGTGCTCGAGGAAAGAAGTTCACTTGGATTACTCCCACGCCAATCCACACACGGCTCGGGACCTGTCGCATATTAACGCATCTGCAACTTAGACTTGAATCCATTAGGCCTCGCCTGGAGTTTACACTTCCTGGAGTGATCATTGACTGGTAACGTGAGCAAAGTGTTAAGTCTCCCCACGGACAACTTTAGTAGCTTCTTTCTTAATTATCCTTTAGGTTGCTAATGCAGTTTATGATGTTTGTGCATTTCCCGGGAAGAGCCGATACTCGGATTTCTCTCCAAATCTCATATGAGTGCCGGCCCCTTGTCACCTCCACTCCACTTCTCTCTCTATGACCCCCTCCTACCAACGCCCCCCACCCGGACGAACAGCACCCTCATCCACAGATCGATTGTACGTGTCTGCCAATAAATCTGCTCGTGATGCATATCAATTTATCTACTGTTTTTTTTTTCTTTCATTGTTATAGTATAAGTGAGTAATCACTAATGGAGTACAGGCATCTCCGTCTTCCCGGATCTAGTCACTGAAACCATCTGCAGGGCTGGTTGGTGCGCCCCAAAATCGCCCACAGTCCGCATTCATCCTGAGTGGGGGGGGTCAGGTTGTTTTGTGTCAATCAATTTGGAGTTCTCCAAGTATGAAGTTGTATACACAGACGTACATCGCCTGTAGATTTCAGACCCATCTTCCCACCCCGTCCTAGCCAAGATACGCTAAGAGCCCTGGTGACTTGTCAGTCTGCAGCAGTCGATGATCCCACAGTCTGGCCCCTCTTACGCCAGATTTTTGTCCCGCTCACGCGCTCTCCGCAAAAGGTCGGGCACAGTGTGGATGAGAAGGGTGACTAGGCCACAGCCCGTGAGTGTGTCCGCGACCTCTCGTTCTGGAGGCGGGTGATTGATGCTGATGAGAACTACTTGGTCAATTCTGTGACTGTATTGTGCGCCTGTTCATGGGTCTGACCAAACAGTATTTGGTTCAGGAGTAGAAAACAGCCCTGGAGGACTTGAGAAATCGCGAGTCACACTACATAAGAGAACTGATAGGTATGTGGAGTTAATAAAACGCGCACGAAAAGCAAAATGTTTAGATAATGGGAATATGAGTATTGATAGTATATCTGGATGATTGTATGATATTGCTAGATATATAGGTATATAAGCAGCACTAATAGTTATGCTAGGTTACTTCATATGACAATAGTTGGGTTATGGAATATAATGTATAGTATCCTTAATTGCAGGGGGTGTAGTTACATTTTTTCGCCCCCTGGTCGTTCCGGGATAATCAAATGATGGTATGTTATGACAAGGGTCTTTACGTGTGGGCTGATAACACTCCTAACCTGTTAGAGGATGTAATGCTTGTGTTATGGCAAATAATGTGATCAAGCGGCTTATTTGTGATCTATTCCTCCAAGGAGATCACCGAATATAGATCCGGCAGGATGGTCCTATCGAGGATTGTGTGGGATAAGGAGTCGTATTACGGGAGGAGTCATAAATGATGAGGCAACATTGGGCGCCGTCCGTGGGCTCAAGTATGATTGCACAGATGATGCTAATGGATCGAGTTGTTTTCTGCCAACGACACGTGAGCTATGATTAGGTAATTGCATGAGTTTTGTGATGAGAGTGACATTCCCAACCAGCATGAACCTAAAATTAATGACGCGATTCAATTGCACAAATCTCGCGATTGATGTCTCCTGGAAAACTAGTAACCTCCAAGTGATGCCTATGCGTGTAGGCTGCGATTTTGTTGGGATGTAGTAAATGAGTTTACATGTGGATATTGTGCACTCGTGTTGTTTGGTTCTTGTAATTCTGCTGACATGAGGTCTCCAGTCGATAAACACAGACGTACCTAGGAATTACCTGAATCTACCACTTCCTGACACGTGCGAATGACCCTAAAATCCATATGTACATTTGTGTGTTCTAATCTGCCAATTCCATTAATGATCAAAAAGTTCTCATCCACTAACCACAAAAACATCCAAACTACAGCCATGCCCCTGCTGTTATATAACAATGTTTGAGCACTTTTTAAGATGATTCTCAGCCTCAATGGATGCCTACCCCAAAATACACAGAATAATCCTCACATCCCACTGATCTAACTCCTCAACTAAGCATCACTCTCCACTCAAGGTTCTATACTCCCAGCAATCAACGAATCATCCACCCAGCTACATCGAATCCCTTAACATACAAGGTATTCTCAGCCCTGAGTAATATACCATGAGCGGTCCATGCCAGTCCACTGCTTGACACGGAAGGTGAAAGTACAAAGCAACCAACTTACGTATGGGAGAGCAGCAGCTTCTGGGATACGGGTGGGGCGCTGCTCCAGGGACCCAACTGTCAGGAGAGGCTGTGAAGAGCAGGACTCCAGCAAATGGTAGATCTGGGTTCCAGCTCTTAAAGGTTCAGTTTCCTCAGCTGTAATATGTGGCTATAAATTCCTACCCTTTAGCTTGTGAGGTAGACAGAGCAAAATACATTTATAAGCTTTAGCATGACACCTGGTCAGAGGCCCTAACAGGCCTCTTTGATTATTAAATAATAACCTAAAAAGTGATCGCAAGACGTGAGTAGATTGGGAGAGAAAGGGAAGAGGAGAAAGTCGAAGGGCTTTCGGCCGCCATAGTATAAGAGGATAAGGGCATGCCGAAGATGTAGAGAGCACCATGCAGTAGACAGCGGGAGTGGAGGGAAAATAAAGAGGGCATGGTGGTGCAAGGTGAGGTCAGCAGTGTGAATAATATGGCACAAACAAGAACCTGCGGAACCCCTGTATTGGGACTTGGAGCGAGTTTCACCCATGGGTATTAAATTTATTTGAATGTGAGAAGAAGCTAGTTAATACTTGCATGTATATAACCTCTTCCACCCTTGAGAAGCAGTTGACAGATTAGCCAATGCACAGACAGGTACTTAATGTAGTTTTTCTTTAAAAGAAATCACGATTCCCCTTTCGTGGTCTCACACTGATGTTTACAAACACTCACCTTATTTGAATCGTGAAAAACCAAAGACATGATGATATCCTGATTAAAGGGAGAACCATTAGACCAGGCATGGCTTGGCGGGTCACGCCTTTGAATCCCTAAGCACTTGCGTAGAGTGCAGAAAGCAGCCGCCTCGGAGAATTGCGTGGTCTGTGTCGTACGTTTTACTATAGCGCCCAAGGCCTCGTTGTCATACTTTCTTTTACATCCTATTTGGATCGCTCCTCAGGACAGCTAGGGGCTACCACGAGAAGTTGTGGAGATTCATCCGTGGACTCAAATAAAAAGACCAAAGTCCCAACCAAACTTAAAGCAACAAATAAGGTAAAACACAAGAATGAGAACCTACTTCTTGTCACATAACCCTCCATGATCTTGTCCACCCTGATTTTAGCTTCATTTTTCAAGTTTGATCGCGCCCAAATCTTCATTGTGATTGACATTAACTTCCATACATACATAAGGTGGATGAGAGGTAAAACAGTCCACTCTCTCTGGAGCTGTTGACTTGGACTCTGGTCAATTCTGGCTGTTTCCTTTCATGGGCTGACAGTTTGTCCAGGAATAACCTTTCGATCCTACTAATGAAGAACAAGCAATTAGATATATAGGTATTTAAGCAGCACTAATAGTTATGGTAGGTTACTTTAGCATAGACACATGTTTGGATATGTTAATCTATGAGTTACAATTTTCCCCCCTGTTAAATATGACAGGGTCTTACTGTGGCTTATAACATCTCCTAACCTGTAGAGGATGTAAGCTTGTGGCATCAGCCATGGGTTATTCCTCCAAGGAGAGAGCCAATAGCCAATTAGATTTGGGATATACAGGCACATGGCTGCCTCTGCTGCACAGTATGAGTTCTCCACACTGCTTTTTATAGGAGTTGCATGAGTTTGCATTCCCACCAGCAGTGAATGAATGTTCCCCTTATCCCACAACCTCTTCAGCATTTGGTATCTTTTGTTTTCTTGATCCTAGCCCAGTCTTACTAGGGTAAGATGAAATATTACAGTGGTTTTAATTTGCATTTCCTTAATTATTAACAATGTTGAGCACTTTTTAAGATGTTTCTCAGCCATGTTTACTTCTTCACTTGTGAAGTCTCTGTTCAGCTCTTTACCCCATCTTTTGAGTGAGTCATTTGCTTTCTTACTTCTTTATTTTTTGAGTAGTTTATAAATTCTGTAAGTTAATGCTCTGTCAGATGTATCACTGGTGAAGGTTTCTTCCCACTCTGTGGGTTTTCTCTTCACTTCACTGATTGTTTCTTTTGCTGTACAGAAACTTTTGACTTTAATGAGGTCCCACTTGTCAATTGTTGACCACATTTCCTATACAGCTGCTGTCTGATTTAGGAAGTCTTTTCTTACACCTATGTCTTGTAGGTTGCTGCCAACATTTTCTTCTGTCACCTTCAGAGTCCTCGGGTTTCACATTGAGGTCTTTGAGCCATTTGATGTTTCTACAGGCTGAAAGGGAGGGGTTTAGTTTTATTCTACTAAAATGATGATCCAGTTTGGCCAGCACCATTTACTGAAGATATTGTCTTTCCTCCATTGAGTCTTCTCTGCCCCTTTGTCAAATACGAAGTGGCTGAAATGGCATGTGCTCAAGTTTGGATCTTCGATTTGGTTCCATTGATCTACAGGTCTGATTTTGTGCCAATACCAGGATATTTTTTTTTAATTCAACAAGGATTTATTTTGTGAACAATAATCCTATCAGCATAATGTAATTACTTTTTTTATATAATCTAGACCCATGTCCCCCACCCTATCCACCCACCCCACCAGAGCTCATGCATTCTGCCAAACACGCTTTTCATCTCTTTCTCAGTCTTTCTCAATATTCTCCACGTGGAAGTTGACTGTTTTGAGCAGAAGTTCACTGTTTCAGTCAGTTCTTTGATGCAGTCTTTTCTGTTGTTGTTGTTGTTTCCAAAATGCGTTATGCCCAACTGCTTTGGACAAAAGCTCAGGGGGCCCTACACAAGAAATGCTTACAATTGAGTAATTGGCACTAGCATCCACAGATGAGGGATACCATTCGTCGTTTGTTTTTCTGGGACTGTGTTACTTCACTCAGCATGATGTCCTCTAGCTCCAGCCATTTTCCTGCAAAGCTCATGATGTCGTCTTTCTTTACTGCTGCATAGAACTCCATTGTGTAGATGTACCACATTTTCTCTATCCACTCATCAGTTGAGGGGCATTTGGGTTGGTTCCAGCTCCTTGCTATTGTGAAGAGAGCTGAAATAAACATGGCCGTGCATGTATCTCTGCGGTGGGGTGAGTCTTGAGGGTACATGCCCAGGAGTGGTATGGCTGGGTCGGGTGGCAAGTTCATTCCAAGTCTTCCAAGGGTTCTCCACACTGCTTTCCATAGTGGCTGTACGAGTTTACATTCCCACCAGCAGTGGATGAGTGTTCTCCTTTCCCCACAGCCTCTCCAGCACTTGGTATCAGTTGTTTTCTTGATCCTAGCCAGTCTTATTGGAGTAAGATGATATCTTAAAGTGGTTTTGATTTGCATTTCCTTAATGATTAGTGATGAAGAACACTTCTTTTTGGGGAGGGGGTCTTTTTGAGACAGCATCTCCCTGTAGCTCTGGCTGTCCTGGAACTCACTCTGTAGACCAGGCTGGCCTCAAACTCACGGAGATCCGTGTGCCTCTGCCTCCCAAGTGCTAGGATTAAAGGTGTGCGCCACCACGCCCGGCATTTATTTATTTCTGTATGTGTATCAATGTACTGTCTGCATGCGAGTTTGTGCACCCATGTCGTGCAATGCCGCGGAGGTCAGAAGAGGGTGTCGGATTCCCCTGGAACTGGAGTTCTCCTTGAATTGGAGTTTCAGATGGTTCTCGTCCGCCATATGGGTGCTGGGGATCGAACCCTGGTCCTCTGTAAGAGCAGTTGGCGCTCCGTAACTGCTAGGCCATCTCTCCAGCCCCAGAACCCTTCTTAAGGTGTTTCTCAGCCATCTCTAATTCCTCACTTATGAAGTCTCTGTTCAGCTCTTTGGTCCATCTATTGAGTGGGTCATTTCTTTTCTTTCTTCTTTGTTTTTTGAGTAGCTTATATATTCTGGAAATCAATGCTTTGTCAGACGTTTCTGCAGTGAAGGTTTCCTCCCACTCTGTGGGATTTCTCTTCACTTCGTTGATTGTTTCTTTTGATGTACAGAAGCTTTTGAGTTTAATGAGGCCCCATTTGTCAATTGTCAACTTTAATTCTTGTGCAGCTGCTGTCTGATTTAGGAAGTCTTTTCCTATGCCTATGTCTTGTAGTCTGCTGCCAACTTTTTCTTCTATTGCCTTCAGAGTTTGAGGTTTCACATTGAGGTCTTTGATCCATCTGGAGTTGACTTTTGTACACTTCATTCTTCTACAAGTGATGATCCATATTCGCAAACACCACTTGCTGAAGATGCTGTCTTTTCTCCGTTGTGTCTTCTTGGCCCCCTTGTCAAATATGAGATGGCTGAAATTGTCTGTGCTCAGGTTTGGATCTTCGGTTTTGTTCCATTGGTCAACAGGTCTGTTTTTGTGCCAGTATTAGGCTGTTTTTATGAATATAGCCCTATAGTATAATTTGAAGTCTGGTATAGAGATCCCCCCTGTGTAGCTCTTTTTGCTCAGGGTTTTTTTGGCTATTCAGGATCTTTTGTTTTTCCAAATGAATTTAAAGACTTTTTTTTCCAAGCCTGTGAGGAAAGTCTTGGGGATTTTGATTGGGATTGTGTTAAATCTATACAAAAGTTTTGGTAGAATGGACATTTTTACAATGTTAATTTTCCCAAAACATGAGCATGGGAGGTTTTTCCATCTTCTGATGTCTTCTTCAATTTCTTTCTTTAAGGGTTTAAATTTTTTGTTGTAGAGATCTTTAATACCAGGATATTTTTATGACTATTGCCCTGTAATATAGTTTGAAGTCTGGTATAGTAATTCCTGCATTGCTCCTTTTGCTCAGGTTTGCTTTAGCTATCTGGGGTCTTTGGTTTTTCCATATGAATTTTAGGATATTTTTTCTAAATCTGTGAGGAAAGTCATGGGATATTAATCAGGATTACACTGAATCTGTATATTACTTTGGGTAGGATGATCATTTTTACTATATTAATTCTTCCAATCCATGGGAGGTCTTCCATCTTCTGGCATTTTCAATCTCCTTCTTCAAGGATTTAAATTTTTCATTGTAGAGGTCTTTAGTGTCTTTGGTCAGGTTTATTCTGAGATATTTTTTGAGGCTATTGTGAATAGGAAGGTCTCCCTATATTCCTTCTGCACTTGCTTGTTGTTGGTATAAAGAAAGGTTACTGATTTTTCTAAATTAATTTTGTAACCTGCCACTTTACTGAAATTGTTAATCATTTCTAAGAGTTTTCTGGTGGAATTTTTGGCAACCCTTAGGGAAACTATCATGTCATCTGCAAAAAGGGATAGTTTGACTTCCTCTTTTCTAATTAGTATTCTTTTGGTTTCCTTTTCTTTTCTTATTGCTCTAGCAAGCATTTCCATCACTATATTAAAAGGAGTGGAGCTAGGAGGCAGCCTTGCCAGGGTCCTAACTTTAAGGGCAATGCTTCTAATCCCCCCCCCTTTAGAATGATGTTGGCTGTAGGTTTGTTGTATATGGCTTTAATTATGTTGAGGAATGTTCCAGTCCAATTCCATCTAGAACTTTAAACATGAAGGCATGTTGAATGTTATTGAAGGACCTTTCCATATAAATTGAGATGACCATGTGGTTTTTGTCTTTCAGTCCATTTATCTGCTTTATGACATTTAATTTATATATGTTGAACCATCCCTGAATCTCTGATATAACTCCAACTTCATCATGGTGGATGACCTTTGTGATGTGTGCCTGTATGGATTTTGCAAGTATGTTGATTAAAGAAATGGGTCTAGAGTTTTCTTTTTGGATTGTGTCTTTGCCTGGTTTGGGTGTTAGAGTGATCCTAGCATCATAGAAGGGATTGGTGAGATTTCCCTTTGTTTCTATCCTTTTGACTAATTTGAATAATAATGGCTGTAGGCCCTCTTTAAATGTCTTATAGAATTCTGCCATAAATCCATCGGAGCCTGGGCTTTTTTAAGTTGGGAGATCTTGTATTCCTCATATGTTGCAGGTATGTTTAAGCTGTCAATCTCTTCTTAGTTAAACTTTGGTGATTTCCATGATTTTAGATATTCATCCATTTCTCTTAGGTTTTCAAATTTAATAGAATATAGGTTTTTAAAGTATTCTATTTCTTTCTTTGGTTAACTTGGTTAGAGATCTATCCATCTTGTTTATCCTTTCAAAGAACCATCTCTTGGATTCATTGATTTTTTTTTTGTATTGTTTTCTTTGTTTCTATTTCATTGTTATTTCTTCCTGTCTGTTGGGTTTGTGATTCATTTGTTGTTGTCTCTCAAGTGTTTACTTGTAGTATTAGGTCATTTATTTGTGCTCTTTCTTTTATTATTTTAATGTACGCACTTAGGGCTATAAATTTCCCTCTTAGGACTGCTTTTAGAGTGTCCTGTAGGTTTTGTTGTGTTGTATTGCTCTTTTTGTTTGATTCCAGGAATACTTTTATTTCTTTCCTTATTTCTTCCTTCAGCCACTCATTATTCAGGAGTGCATTGTTTAGTCTCCATGTGTTCCTGTAGATAGTAGGGCTTCTTCTTCTGTCAATATTAAGCTTTATTGCATTGTGTTCTGATAGAATGAATGGAATTATTTCATTTTTTTTTATTTGCTGAGGTTTGTTCTGTGTCCCAGTATGTGGTCAGTTGTGGAGAATGTTCCATGGGGTGTGAATAGAAAGTATAATCTTTGGTGTTTGGGTGGAATATTCAGTAGATGTCTGTTAGGTCTATTTGGTGTATTGTATTATTCAGCTAAGATATCTCTGTGTTTATTCTTTTTCCAGTTGACCTGTCTAATGGGCCCAGTGGGGTATTGAAGTCCCCTACTATTAGTGTGTTGCAATTAATCTGTACCTTCAAGTCCTGTAGACTTGTGTTTATGAAGCTTGGTGCACCAGAGTTTGGTGCATATATATTCACAATTATGAAATCATCATGGCTATTTGGTCCTTTGATAAGAATGTAGTGACCCTTTTCATCTCTTCTGATTAGTTTTAATTTGAAGTCTATTTTGTCTGATATTAGTAGAGCAACTCCTGCTTGGTTCTTAGTAATAAAGATTGCTTGGAATATTTTTTCATGCCTTTCACTTTAACCTAGTGCCTATCCTTGAAGGTGAAATGGATTTCTTGGAGACAACAAAATGATGGATTCAATTTCTTTTTTTTTTAATACTTTTATTGATGATTTGTGTAATTCATATATTACCTTTCAGTATTTTTTTTATTTTCATTTTTTATTGATGTTTTGTGTATTTCGTACATCATTTTCCAATTCAGTTCAGGCATATATCCCTTTCCCTTCCCCCCACCCCACCCCAGCCCATCCCAGATCATGCATTCTGCCATAACTTTTCTGCATCTTTCTCTGTTTTTTTTTCATTTTTTAACAATAAGTGATAATTTATGAGTACAAGCATCCTTCACGTAAAATCAATTTGCAAGCAGTTGTGACCAAACCCACACAGCTCATGGGTCCCACCATCCAGCAGGGGGCCTTGTATGTTCAATCAAGTTGATCAAATGAGTGTCCAGAATATATTGTTGTAGTTTCAACATTCACCCCAATCACAGCCCTTACATTCTACCACGCCCCCTCTTCTGCAGATTGTTCCCTAGGCTTAGAAAAGGGGCACAGGTGGATGAGAAGCAAAACAGTCTACTTTCTCTGGAGCTGTTGTCTTGGACTCTGGTCAATTCTGGCTGTTTCCTTTCATGGGCTGACAGTTTGTCCAGGAATAACCTTTCAATCCTACTAATGAAGCACAAGCAATTAGATATATAGGTATTTAAACAGTACTAATTGTTATGGTAGGTTACTTTGGTATAGACACAGATGTTTGGATGGTATGTTAATCCATGA
>VZQC01010664.1:1490648-1519095 GCA_009823505.1 Rhizomys pruinosus | reverse complement strand
AGACAGGGTCTCCCTATAGCCCCAGCTGTCCTGGAACTTGGTTATGTAGAACAGGCTGGCCTTGAACTCACAGAGATCCACCTGCCTCTGCCTCCACATGGGCTACTACACCCAGCCAGAAGTGTAACTTTCTTTTTTTTTTTTCAGAAGTATAACTTTCTATCTTTTCTTCTATCTCCTTCCCCCATTTTATGGCATCTTTATGCTAATGCTGAGTACTTCCTCTGATTGGAATAAATTGTCCTTGAGTAAATTGTCCTGAGTTTGTTTTAAAATTCTTGTAAGGAAAGGAAGAACTTTCAACAAAAGGGGTCTCAGTGTTGCCCTCTGTGCCCTCCCACCCATGATAGTGTCAAGTGAGCAGGTTGGCCAGGAAGAAAATAGATGTTTCCATGTCTGAATAAGTAGCGTAAAGGCAAGGTGCCCTGGAGGTGGCTCAGCTCGTTTCCGGTTGTCTGTAGACATTGCTCACTGCTGTGACCCTGGCGTCTTTGTGTCTTTTGAGCTAATGCTGTGTACAGTGGCTCAATGATCACTTTTTAACTGTTATGTTACTTAAGTGCTCAAGTGGCTACATCTGATCAAGGGAGTCCCATAACCCATAACCCTTTGCCATGGCTGTCCCCATTTGTCCACTAAAAGAAGGAACGTTTTCTGGAGGTGTTGGCCATCGGTACTGTCAAGGCAGTTTAAGGAGATCCTGTTCTCATTTTATATCTAAACTTGTACTTGAGGTCTGCCTCCTGGTCCACGTAAGTTTAACGAACATAAAATTATATTCCACTAGCACTTCGGTGATTATTTTTTGCTGTAACACCTTACATGTTAGTTTGTCTAAATCTGATGGCTGCTTTCCCCTCCTTTTCAGGGGGTGCAGTGAGTTAAGCAGCTATCAGCTGATAGGAGTTTTCCATTCAGAACATCTAGATCTTTCTGTCTAGTGACATGGTGACTGCTGCTTGGTGCTGTGACTGATTTAAGTGAACTGAGGCAATTGGTGTCTGTAGGCTCTCCTCCTGTACTGAGAGACTATTTGATTTGACCATTTCCCAAGTTTGTCATTTGGTTTGATGCATACACCTACTGCTGTGAGCTAATAAATAGGTATTGTTTTAAGCTGACACTTGTTCTTAGTTTTACATTGCCTACTGTAGGTTCTTCAACTAAATTAACTTTCTAGGAACTAGATATAAGAGGGTCTTTATCCTGGAAGGTGGCTCTCACAATTCCAGATGTCAGCAGTGCTACAATATGCTCTGGTCACAAGCAGGAGAACCAGAACAACTGAATTCAGTCTAGACACAGAGACCTAAGATCCATGACAGCTGTGGTGTAACTTGCAGTCTGAGACCCAAGACTTTTCAACTTGAGGAGCTACTGGTTTAAGTTCTAGAATCCCAAACACCTGAGACTCTGCAGTTAAGGCGTATGAAGGCAGAAGATGTGAATTTGCCTTCTCCTGCCTTTTTGTTCTATACAATCCATAAGAGACTGAGTGAATTTAGCTTAGTTTGATTTAGATGCTTCTCTTCTAGAAAACACCCTCTTAGACACATCCCAGAGTACACAGTGCTTAACTGGCTGAGTTTCTTAGCCCTGTTTATTTGACATATAATTTAATAATTACTCCAACTTAATGTAAAAATGAATCATTGTTATTTTTTTAGTGGGGATATGATGAGCTCTGTGATATTATTACCCAAGCTGTCCTGGAACTCATAGTTTTCTTGACTCCACTTGCTTCCAAGTAAGTGGGACTTCTGGAGAGTATTTTCCTGGTTGGTGTCTTCCAGGGACCTCCTCTTTCTGTACTTCATTATATACCCATTACTTATTCCATAGTAGATATTCGATTAATGTTTCCCAAATGAATGAATGTTTCCTGGTGCTTTTCCACACTTATATTTTAAAGAAGTATCTTAGGCATAGGCATTTGATGTTTATTTCTACCTAAAATACATATTACATGAACATAACTTTTTTTTTTGAGGACAAGGTCTCCCTGTAACCTCAGCTGGCCTAGAACTCACTCTGTAGACCAGGCTGGCCTTGAACTCACAGAGATCCACCTGCCTTTGCCTCCCGTGTGCTGGGATTAAAGGCATATGCCACCAAGCCCAACAAACATAATTTTTTTTTTTATTTATTTCTGTATGTGTATGAATGTAGTGTCTGCATGCAGGTCTGTGCACCCGTGTCGTGCAATGCCGCGGAGGTCAGAAGAGGGTTTCGGATTCCCCTGGAACTGGAGTTCTCCTGGAATTGGAGTTTCAGACGGTTCTTGGCCGCCATGTGGGTGCTGGGGATCGAACCCGGGTCCTCTGTAAGAGCGGTCGGTGCTCTTAACCGCTAGGCCATCTCTCCAGCCCCCCTTTAGTTCTTTTCAAAGTTTGTCATTGTATCCCTCTAGGTCCTTTTTGAGTTTTTCACTCTCTCTCTTTACTTCTCTGAATTCTTCTTTATGTTCTTCAATTTCTCTGCATAGGTCTGCAATTATTCCTCTAAGGTCTGTTTCTGGGGTCACCTCCAGGGGGATCCCATTGTAGCAATCTCCTACCAGGTTGGTAGAGCTTGGTGGCGAATTATCCTGCACCTTTCCCATGTTGTCCCTTCCTCATGTCCCTGGCATGTGAGTTTCCCTTTTGTGATTCAAATCTCAAATGCCTTTTCAGTGTGTTGAAGGCTGAAAGCTTGTTTTATTTTGCTTGCCTCCTTCCAATGCTTTTTTTTTTTTCGTTCTTTCTTCCCTCTTCCTTGTTTATGGAGTGTTGAGTTGTGTAGGTTTCAGGCTTTCACTTTTGTTTATATATTGGATATTGGAAGTCTCTTCCTTTCCTGTTCTGAATGTTCTCTTAATCCACTGGATACTCTCTCCTCAATTCCAGTTGTTGGCAGGGGGAGGGGGGATATTCCTGTACCTGTCTGGAGCAGTGGCAGGCTGCTCCTGAGCTCTGACACAGGAACCCACTATAGCACCTGAGCCAGACCCCAAACCCAGGACCACTTCCCACTTCTGACTACTAGGGGGTGGGGCCACCCAGCCAGGCAGCCACATTCTGCTGGGGCTTAAGGGTCCAATCTAGATCCGCCAGTCACCAGCCCCTCTGCCACAAACCAGCAAATTAATTGTCCAACACACCGTGGGTCAATGTCCTAAGTTTTTACCTGCCTGGAGCAGTGGCAAGCTGCTCCTGAGCCCTGATCCAGGACCCCCTGGTTCAGTTTCTTAATCCATTCTCCCAGTCTCTGTCTCTTGATTAGAAAGTTCAAACCATTACTATTCAAAATTATTATTGAGAGATATAAGTTGCTTCCCATCAATTTAATTTCTGCTTGCATCTTTGGTCTAGGTGTTGGACACCAGGATTGGTGCCTGCAGAGTCTGGCAGGCTGGACCTGAGGCTATAGAAGGGCCACTAGCTGGCTTCCTTCCTCATTAATCAATTTTATTTAATTCTGTACATTCACTGTACACAGCACCATTATCATTTTCCAAAATTAGAAATGGACTTTATGATATAGTTTCAAAATGTATGGAATCCTGATTTTGTAATGTATGTAATGTAATATTTGTGGGTCTGGAGAAATGACTCAGTAAGATCACCCACTATTCTTACAGAAGACCCAGGTTTGAATCCCAGCACCCTGGTGACTAACATCTGCCTGTAACTGTAGTTTCTGAGGATCCAAGACCCTCTTCTGTTCTTCACTGGCATTACATGATATTGGTGTGCTTATATAAATGCACATGGTACACACGTACAGACAAAATACAAATAAAATAAAAGTAATAGCTAGGAATAGTTAGTAGCTGATATAAAGTTTGAAGAGTTGAACTGAGTACCCCCCTCTGCAATGAATAGGAAATGAAAGAGAAGAATGGTCCTGATCTTGAGGTGTAGTGTACCCTGGAATATCAGTCCTCATCCCCCATAGACTCATCTTGACCCTAGCCTATTCCCTGCTATCTGTGAGTTTTCATGGCCATGCTACAGTCCCCAGGTTGCTGTAAGAAGCATGGATGTGAAATAACATTAAAATTCTAGTATTGCAGGAGAAAAGGCCTTGTTCAGTAGCTTAGGTTAGCACTCTACTTTAAATTAACTATTTCTCTTTAGGTACCGCAATTTATGTTAGTCTATTTATGGATCCAGAGCTGACAAATTAAGAGTGTAATTTTCAGAAAATCTTGCTAGCTAATGCTGGCTAACACAATCATCTTTCCTAGGTCATGCACAAGAGTTTATGCTTATGTACTTCCACTTACAAATTTCTGCACTAACTCTATTTTTAAACTGAATCTAATGAAAAGTCCCCTGCCTGATTCTCCATGGGCATTGCATGACAGGGGTGCACCTACCTACATGCATGAAAAAATAGACTATAATAACAATGGAATATTAAGCAGTCACACTAAGAGTTTTATTTTTTGTTTACTTCATTTACCAGCATTTCTTTTAAGTTGCTCTGGTGATCATTGTTTTATTATAAATTAAAGAAGCAATTAACTTATAAATATTCAAAAGAAATCAGCTTATTATAGAAGTGCATATATTAAAGAATTTTTTATGATCACAAATATAGAAAGTAAACATGTTTAAAATGCCACCCAAATTCTTCAGTACTGGAAAAGTACTACAATAACTTTAAATATGCTCTAAAATTTTCTGGGACAAAAATACCAGTACAAAACTACAAACTCTACTCTTTAATACAGAAATAGTTTTCAACTAAAGAAATTAGTTACTTCTTTAAAGAAGAAAATTATGAAACTTGAATGCTGATTTTCATGTATATACACACATATCTATGTACATATACATACACACACATACACACACTTACACACATCCACAAATGCTCACGTACAGATATACTATATACCTACCACTACCAGATAATTATCCACATATGTGTGTGAACTTCATGTTTGTGTAAATAGCATAAATAGATATATGTACTCTAGATTACATAAAAATCAAAGATAAAACTATGAAAATTTTCATTCCATTTCCTTATAAACACAAAGCAATTTTTAAGAATAGTTCTTGCCTTTGAAGAAACACTTAAGTAAGCACTAAAGCAATATGCCTGGGAAAAGGGAGCAGTAAATACTCCTAAGGCAATTCATAACCAATATCCTTTGAGTCACTGAATATATGGTTTTGTTAGTATGAAATTAAATAAATTTAAAGTGGATTATTGTCTGAAAAAATTGCTAAGTCAAGTGTTTGTGTAATTGTTATAAATATTTCTTATAAATTGGTCATTTTTCTACACTATACAGTTATTTGGAGCTTAAATATTCAAGTCTTTCATCCCAGGCTTGGAGAGCTATTTATTAAAACAAACCCAGTCACCATTTGTTAAAATTCAATGCATTGTGTAAGCTTCAGGGATAAAACAATGTTAGTGAATTACTCCTAAGGATTACTTTAGGAATAAGGCCAACAAGGAAATTCGGGGGATAGCTAAATGATGAGTGTGGACATACATACATGTTTCCCACTGTAATATCAACTGTAAGGAGTGTAATCTTTTACATGTGGACATAATCTGAAATAAAGTCCTTTACCAATCTTGCAACCACAAAGTTGTTTACAATGTAAACAAGCTCACTAAGCTGTGTGCTCTTTCTATCACCCCTTAGGGGCCTTCCTTGTTTTCTACCAAGATAGTGTAAGATAGACTATGAATGCTTTACAGATCAAAGCACTGACAACCAGCATGCTTTTCTCATTGCAAACAATGAGAGAAATCTTTTGGTTGTGTATGTGTGTGATATTATAGGCTAGGGATCAAAGGGCAAGATTCTGTTAAGAGTAGTTTCCGGCATATACTTCCCCATTTCGTGCTGGAGATAGCATTTCAATAAAAGAATGCTCAAGAGCATGTTCCAAGATACATTTAAAGGAATGGATACTTAACCATACAGGTCCATTCTTGGCCTTACGAATTTTAAAATTTGTGTTATTTATTTAGGTTTAACCCTAATATGGCCTGGAAATGCTGCAGAGGAGTACTACTAAAGACCAGTAGGAGGAGCTAATTTCTAGAAATGCAGATTTGGTACAGTTCTGTGACCTGGCTCCTCCTTCCCCTTCCTCTTACCATTTCTTAGAATGGTTGAAGAAGCAACGAAATAGGCTTATGTGTCTAGAAAGAAGAGATACCTGTGGAACAAAAAATTCCTAAAACCAGTGAAGGGAAACATTCACTATCAAAAGAAGTGGTACCTCCATTCACTTCTCTATCCATTCATTTAGCCAAATAAATTTATACTTGCAAAATTACTGAGACCAGTTTTCAAAATCTCATTTAATTCATATTCTAGTAGGGACATAAGAAATATTACAAAATCTATGAGGATATAAATTAAATTGTTTTCTGTAAGGTTCACTAAGATAGCCAAAAAAAAAGGACAAAATTTAAAATGCTGCCTTATTACTTAAGTGTTCTAGGTGCACAAGATTATGGTCTGTAGATATTGTCAGCCATCCATATGCAATCAGATGATTGCGAGGACTGACATGGGTCATCACCAGTGTGCTGTATAGCTTTAGTGTCAACTTGACACACCTGGGTTGAGGGAGCCTCAGTTGGGGAATTGGCTCCATTGGATTGGCCTGTGGCCACATCTGTGGAGTATTGTCTTGATGGTCGAGCAGTATGAGAGGGCCCAGCCCACAACGAGTGGTGCCACCCTGGGCAGGTTGTTGTGTACCATATAAGAAGGTGGGCTGGGCATGAGCCAGGGGTGCAAGCCAGTAAACAGCATTCCTCCGTGGCCTGTACTTCAGCTCCTGCCTCCAGGTTCCTACCCTGAGTTCTTGCTCTGGGCTCCCTAAGTGATGAACTGTGATCCAGGAGATGTAAGCTGAATAAACCCTTTCATCCCCAAGTTGGTGTCGGTCAGAGTGTTTTGTCACAGCAATGGAAGACAAACTAGAACAACCAGTAACAAGCCTCCTTTACTGGATGGGAATTAAATGAACATTTTTTCCTCAGCTAGGCCTAGCTTCCATCCTATCTCCAATTCTCAAATGGCTACTTCAAAAAATAAGTTAATATTAAGTAAGCAGTTTGCTTTCTCTCTGCCTTGGTAACCTGGGTTTCTATCATTTCATATTTCAAAAGTAAAATTCATATATTTCAACAAGTCAGAAAAAGGAAATTATCTGCCAAAGCTATCATTTTATAAATGTGGAAATCACCTCAAAAAGGCATTTCTGTGTATTAATGCTCTACTCCTCAGTAGGAAAAAGAAAAAAAAAAACTAAAGAAAGCATGGATAATTTGTAAATCCATTTCTGTAACATTAAATGTGTAATTTAATTCTATATTAGAAAATCAGTGCCATTTAGACATAAAAATAAAATGCTGCATAACTTTTCTGTTTAAAATTTGAATTCTGAACCAAACTTTTCTTTTTAGTTTATTGACGCTGGGTAACTTAATAAAGCCTTGAACTCCTACTGCCAAAAATAACGTTTTTGGAAAGACAAAAGTGATTGCTTTCTGTAAAGTTAGCTTTCCTCCCTAAAAATAACATTCTCTACTTTTCTTAATATAACTGTAAGTTTAAAAATTCAGATATGGAATTGAAACTGTGTAAAGGGAAATGATTACCTGGAAAATGTGGGAGACAATGGTGCACAAAGGAGAGAGTCAGCATTAGTCTGAAAGGTTAATTTCCAGTTGATTAAAGGAAACTAGTCAGTATTGAGTTTCTGCCATGCAACAGTTTATGTCATAGTTTCTTTAATGCTCATCACAACTCTATGAGAAAATAGTCCCCCTATTTTACAAATGAAAGAATTTTTCCCAAGTGAAATATCCAAAATCCTATAGCTATCAAGTTGGGAAAGGAATCCACATCCAGATGTGGAACCTGCCATCATTTCTTTCTAAACAGGGACATATTATTCCAGAAAATAATAGTATTTGTGTGCTCACCTCAGGAAACTCTGAGCAGCCCATGGAAATGTACTTATTTTTCAACGTCTCAACAATGTTTAATTTCAAACAAGTCTATTAATCTTTGCAGTGATCTTGGAGAACCTTCTAAATAGAAACAGTATTAAACCATGAAGTTAGGAAGACCTTGTCTTAGGCTGAACTTTTACTGAGGAAATTTTCAAGACTATTCAAATGCCTGCTGGATCTGTCTCTAAAATGCTTTTGCTATATTAGAAAATTGATCGGTTCATACATGTGTTGTCCCTGGAGTTCTTTGAAATAAGTGGCTAAGTGTAAAGGTGACACCATTCTCCTGTGTTTCCTTAGATGCCTCGTTTACATTGATTGGATATTTTTGGCTTGTAGATTATGTTACTCACCAGAAAAATGAAGGTATATTCTAACACCCCAGTCAGAGGAGAAGTCATTTAATGATTTAACGTCTACTTTCCAGCATCTAGAACAAAACATTTAGGGATCATTTAATCTCTACAGTTTAGCATGCATGGAATAGTCCTGTAAGATTTAGTTAATAAGGCTTTAGAAGGTGCAGGGAGGAGCAGGATTGTGAGCAGCAGATTGTCCTGACAAAGGAGAGCCCCCTCTTAGGAATCTGGGAGGTAAAGTGTGGATAGGCTGGCAGCGTTACAAGTATTCCTATTCTTCTGTGTAAAACACTGACGTCATCAACATTCTAGTGAACAGGAAGGCAAACTCACATAAAGAAACAGCTTTTGACAGGGGACTGAATGTGTTTTCACCAGAAAAATGCACCAGAAATCATATCTGGCATTATATTGGTTGAAAAGCTAAACACAAAATCATAATTAATAAAAGATGGTCTCTCTAGATCAATAAAGAATTTTAACTGAAAATCTAGTATTTCCATATTTTTGCCAATATTTCTATATATTTCTCTACCTTCCTTTGACCTTATTTTATGTTTTTAGCAATATCATCAATCTTTCACCCTCTATTGTTTTTCTTACACTAACATTTAAACATGATCCTAAACACTTACTTTTCTTTGGAGAAAATATTCAATATGTATTTGTCTAATTAGACAGTATTCTGCCAGTACCTGATGTACTCTTCTGCATATGTGTCCCATAATTGTTTCCATCTCTAGGGGAAATCAAAGGGATCATTGATAAATTAGATAAAAATGGGGCTCATTATCAGTGTGGTGGTGCACCCCTTTAATCCCAGCAGAGAGGCAGGGAGATCTCTGTGAGATCAAGGTTAGCCTGGTCTAAATAGCCAGTTTCAGGCCAGCTGGGGATATAAGGAGATCTTGTTTCAAAAAGACCGAAAAATGGATCTCATAAAGATAAACCAGAAAATGTAACTACCCTATGTTAAGAGTGAGGCAGATAAAAATAAGTAAAGCATGAGCACACTTGCTTTCTGTGCGAGGCAGGTGTAGTATTCAGGTAGAGATGCCAGAAACTCTGGAATATTACAACCACATAGGAACACAGACCCAGTCTCATCAAAATTTCTGAACTGTCAAAAGAAAAACAAAAAATCCTATTTTTTCATCTGGAGTACCCTGTTTTCATGTTAATAGCTCATTTAAAAATTAACAAGACAGTGCTTTACATGGGCTGGAGTTAAATCCAAAATATACATTCATCTTCAGAGGACAGAAAAATGGATATTCTTCTCGGTCATATTGTGAGATCAGGGCACCCCACACAGCATTCCTTCAGTTGCTGAGTCATGAGGAAGTACAGAAAGTCCCAGATAGTTCCAGGGAAGATGCCTAGATAGTTAGGAAGAAAGGCACACTCAGGAGGCCTGAAAGCATCTTAATAGAGTGAATCACCAAACCTGAATACCAGTCATTGTACAGCTATAAGGTATCATGAAGCCCTTTTATTTATTTCTGAAACTGATTATTTCTATTTTCCTATGTATTCATTATAAAACCACTTTCTAAAATGTTCTCTCTGTTTGGTTCATTCAACATTAGGTAATAAACATTCAGAATTTCATTTACTGCATCTTCACTATAGACTTTCATTATCAATGAAAAATAGGCACTATTAGCTGTTCATGCCCAAATCATCAGTTTGATAAATACAAGTCAGGACAAAAAGATTTAGCACAGTTTGCCCATCCCTCCCCACAACAACTAACTCACATTTGGTTCCAGCACATATCTAATATTCACAGTTCATATGACAAGCTGTTGCTTAATCTAGTAAACACATATGCAACAGTTTCATGATCAAAGATTGGATGAATCATTCCCTAAGTAATTTGGGTTATTTACATTCTCCAAATGTATACAAAACAGATTGGCAAAAATGATTACGCTGATGATATAATTAAAGAATGAACCACAAAGAAACTTTGAGATCATCCAGTTCAGCCTCTTCACTTCACACATTAGCAAGCATCACCAGCAGGAGGTGGAGCAAGCCTTGCTCAGCCAATGCTCTCTGAATATTAACAGAGTTGGTGAGTGACAGAAGCCTCAGTCTCTGGGTGGGGGACAGACATTCCGTAAGGCAAGGTTGGGGGACTTTGGGAACCAGGACATTCTGTAACGTGGGGTGGGGGACTTTGGGAACCAGAAGTAATTTCTTCTCAGTTACCAAAAGATGCAGCTTTTTTGCAGAGAGGCAAAACACATGATCTCATGCAATCCAGACTTCTACTGAGGGGATGGACACCTTCAGTTAGCTGAGGAACAGAGTGGCCTTCAGGAGAATCCCTGTGACAGCAGACCACTGAGGAGGGGAGTGACTTCAATCTTATTCCTACTCATTTCTATCAGCTGGCAGTCTCTCTGCTGTGCTTACCTCTTCTCTCACTCTCACTTCTCTACAACTTAGATCTCCAGTTTCTAGTTTCCTTTTTGTTTTTTATTATTTCAACTCCTTACCATATAGGATTCAAAATAAAGGGGTCAAAATAAAGGATTCAAAAGATTTTCTTAAATTTTCCATGTAAAATTCCATTTATCTCACTATACAGAAGCCTGGACATCCTGTTGCAGAACCACTTTCCTCACAAGTGAATCATTTTTATTTTCCCTGCCTCTGATTTCCCAACTCACTGAATTAATCAGATTCAAGTCACTGTGGCATTATTCTGGGCTTTGGCTTTCGTGTCCCCAAGATCTTTGATTTGTCCTCAGTTCTATAACTACTGCTTTTGATCATGCATTTAGCGTTTCTAGCACAAAACACAGTAATTGGCTCTTATCTATCCCTTCCAATTTGGCCACCAACATTTTCCATCTCATCCTCAAAGCTGATAATGTTACTATGGCATATGTATCACATCACTGCCAAGGTAACCTCAAAATTCCTTTCAGTATAAATGATTTTCACCTAGTGAGTTACATCCTTTGCATACTTTGACTCAGTTAATTAATGCAGTTGAACTTATTCTAGCCCTATCAATGATTACAGTAAATATAAATGGTCTAAATACACCAATTAAAAGATAGATTTTCAGGTTAAATTTAATTATATTCTTTCTATAAGAAACCCAGTTTTCTCTGAGGAGATGGCTCACCCTGATGACCTGAGTTCAATTTCAGGAACCCATGTAAAAATTTTGATGTGGTGTCATACAGCTGTAATCCCTTGAATATGTTGTGCAGCTGCAAAATATACAAAAGAGATCCTACATCTACAAAGTAGAATGTGAGAATTAACTCTCCAAAGTTGTCCTCTGACCTCTACGTGTGTGCCATTTGCCTGTATACACAAGTGTGAACACAAAGGACACTTGACTTGAAATTAAAACATTTTAAAGCACAATAATTTAAAAATATACTATGCAAACACTATGAAAATTAAAAGGTAGAATATTTTCATTAATATAAAATATTTTCAAACTTTATTACCCTGACTAACAAAGGATATGACATAATGACATAGATGTCATTGTACTAAGAAAATCCAATTGTCATAAATATCCATCAACATATCAGGGCTCTAAAATAGTTGGCGCAAATTCAAACTGAAATTTCAGGAAAATATACAAGACAGAAGTTAGCCTAAGCTGTTTGGATCTCCTCTCCTAAGAAATGGCAGAAAACAAAGTAATATAGCTTCTAGACCTAACTTAAAGCAAGAGAACACTCTACCATAGACATGAAAATATGTTTAAACTTCACGGAAAAAGGCCTTCGGACCATATAACAACTGTAAGGAGATAGACGTGATACAATGTGTATTCTCTTTCAACAAAGGAACTAAGCTACACATCACTGACATAGAATATGAGGAAATTCTCACAGCTCCCATTTCTAAATAACTTTACCACACATCAAAATGCAGTGACATCAGAAATGTGAAAGAAAGAACTATAAATGGGGCTGGAGAGATGGCCTAGCGGTTAAGAGCACCGACCGCTCTTACAGAGGACCCGGGTTCGATCCCCAGCACCCACGTGGTGGCCGAAAACCGTCTGAAACTCCAATTCCAGGAGAACTCCAGTTCCAGGGGAATCCAACATCCTCTTCTGACCTCTGAGGCATTGCACGACACAGGTGCACAAACCTGCATGGAGACAGTACATTCATACACATACAGTAAAATTAAATAAAAAATATTTAAAAGAAAAAAGAACTATAAATTGAGTAAAAATTAAAATAACGTAGCTAATATAATACTTAAGTGGAAATTCACAAGTATGAAGTGATTGTATTAGCCCAGAAAAATGAAGAAATACATGGTAGAGTGATCACAACTTTAAGAAAAAGAGTAAATAAATCTCAAAGCAAACAAAGGAGAGGCTAAAAACAACAAAAGTAATGATCCTAAAAGTAGTAAAACTATAAAGAAAATCATGCAACCAATATCTACCTCTTTGAAGAGAACTATGAATTCATGAAATCTAGGCAGGATTTCCAGAAAATGAAAAAAAAAGTTGTAACTCATCAGCATCATAAATGATGAAGGAAGCATTACTATAAACACTTAAAAGAAATATTGTGGGGCTGGAGAGATGGCCTAGTGGTTAAGAGCACCGACTGCTCTTGCAGAGGACCTGGGATCAATCCCCAGCACCCACATGGCGGCTGAGAACCATCTGTAACTCCAGTTCCAGGGGAATCCGACACCCTCTCCTGACCTCCATGGCATTGCATGACATGGGTGCACAAACCTACATGCAGACAGTATATTCATACACATACAAAAATAAATAATACAATTTAAAAAAAGAAATATTGCGAACAACTTAATATCAAAAATATGACACTTGTGTAAAACATATGATTGGACAATTTTAAAAATTTAATACTACTTTAAGTTACTTAAAATGGAATGGAAATTATGAATGCTAAAGCATTGCATTTATAAATACTCTCCCACCAAGCAACTATAGGGTAAGGTAGTTTCACTATGAAATTTAACAAATATTCTAGGAAGAAATCAAACCAGTTTTCCACACTGGCCTTCTCTAGAGTATCAGACATGAAGCTCTTCCAGAATCATTTTATGAAGCTAGAATTACAATTATACCTAACACAGACAATACTATTAAAAGATCAGTACAGGCCAATGTTCCTCACAAACAGGAACAAAAAAATCCTAAACAAAATAGTAAATGGAAGCCGGGTGTGGCAGGGTACACCTTTAATCCCGGCACTCAGGAGGCAGAGGCAGGCAGATCTCTATGAGTTCCAGGCCAGCTGGGATTAAAAGGGAGATTCTGTCTCAAAACAACAACAAAAAAAGATCTGAAAAAAAAAAAACACAAAATAACTAAGATGTGTTTTTGGTCATGAAAATGTAAGGCTGACCCAATATTTGAATATCAATCAATATAAGTAACCATAGCAACAACCTAAGAACTAAAAAGTGTGACCATATGAATAGATGAAGAAAAGCTTTTGAAAAAATTCAAAATGGTTTCATAATCTCAGTAAGGGAAGTAAGAGAAATTCTTTAGTTTATAGTTGGATAAAGGTTATCTACACACACATACACACACACACACACACACACACACATCAGCTCACACCATACTTAATGGACAAAGTCTCAGAACTTTTCCTGTGAGATCATAAATAGTCATGAATAAGACAAAGATGTTGATTCTCACCATTCCAGCTTAGTATCTTGATGACTTCTGGATAAAGTGGAAAAAAAAAACTGTTCAGATTAGAAAGAAGGAAACGAAACTCTTTTCACACATGACTAAATAAAATAAAGAAACCTACAAAACACTTTCGACTAAAAAAGTGTGTTTACCAGCATTTAAAATTAAGAGAAATAGATCTATAATTAGTATAGTAAAAACTATGAAACAGTGAAAAATCAAAGACAAAACTTAAAAGATAAATTATGTTCATAACTCCTTTCAGTATCACCAGGAAGAATAAGAAATTAACTGCAAAACCTGTCAAATTCCCACAAAATTATTTTGTGGATAATAATAAACTGGTTATACAATTTACATGGAAAAGCAAGAGTTTTTATTAGGAGAAAAGTTTGAGGGTTTTTATGGCTAAATTTCAAGACATACTATAAAAACCACACACATACAGATAGTGGAGGATTATGGAAAGAGTAAACACAGAGGCCGTGGTGCAGGATAGCGTCAAAAACAAACCAATATAAATACACCTATACATTTCATTAAGTGCAAAGAGTAATGGAGAAACAATAGTCTATCATACAAACAGTTTGGGAACGATTAAATACATACATGAAACAGAAAATGACCTCAACACATTTTTACACCTTACACAGAATTAGGTCACACTGGTGCATAGACCTAAGTATAAAAACTAAACCTATAAAACTTATAGAAGAAAATGTGAGAGAAAAAATTTTAAAACAGCAAAAGACATTTTAATACTCTGAATGCACTCCCAAAAAGAAAAAGTATGTAAATCAACTTCTTTAAGATGCATACTTTGTTAAAATAATGAGAAATCAAGCCATGTTCTGGGATAAAAACACTTGCCAATCGAAAGTCTGCCCAAGGATTTGATCCAAATTAATAGAGAATTCCAAAACATGGGAAGGAAGCAGACGAACCCTCTTAAAAATGTGAATTTTAGTATTTGAAATCTCACCAAAGAAAATACATGGATCCAAATATGAATGATAAAAATGTTCAAATTCATTAATTTCAATGAATGCATATTAAATGAAATCAGACAAAATTATACACTTACTGAAAAGGTTAAAAAGCACTGACAATACCAAGGGCTGATGAAGACGCAAAGCAACTGGAAGCCACTCCTTGCTCATGAAAATATACACTGCCACAGTCTCAGTGGAGAAGAATCTGGTATGTTATAGGCCTAAATGTGGACATAAATTTATGATACAGCAATTCTACTCCTATATATTTATCACAAAACAATGAAATAGTCTCACACAAAAACCATGTTTTAACAACTTGATTCACAGTTACCAAAAACTAGAAGCAACTCAAATGTCCTTAGTAGGGGAACAGAAAAAAAAATGTTATACTCATACAGAAAAATGTTAAACAGAAATAAGTGGAACCCATAAATAAAATGGTATCAACCTGGGTAGATTTCAATGAATTCCACATATGCTAGTAGGGAAAATAACTTAGCATTGATCACTGGTCCTTGAAAGGTCATTGACTTCCAGTGGGATGGTAACAAAGGCAAAAGGAGGAAACTGGGCTATGGGGGTATGAGATCACTTTATCAGGATTGCATGGTGCTTCTGAAACTGTCAAAGTGCACAGAACCATATACTGAACTGACTCCTACTACATGAGAAAGTTTTAAAATGCCATGTTTGGAAGGATGCTTAATTGTATTAGAAATCTGCCCCCCCACCACCACACACACACAGACACAAATCAATTATTTTCCAACTTTTGAGGAAAAACAGGAAGTAAGGAAAAGCAGAAATACTTATAATATTAACTGTTGTATTAGTTTGGGGTATTTGTAAGCTAGATTCTTTTAATTTTTATTTTATGTTTCTCTAAATTATCTTAAAAAAGCACATATTACTTTAAAAAAAACCTGAGAAAGTTCTGTACTTTTTGAAACAAATAATCAAGGGCCAGAGAGATTTGTAAAGTACCAGCTATGCAAGCATGAAGAACTGAGTTTTGATCCACAGCACCCAGAAAAAAAGCCTGGAATTATAACAGCACTTGGAATTCCGGCCCTGAGGAAGCAGGGTCAGGAGGATATCTGGGGCTTGCTGCCAGACGGCCTAGACAGAAGACCAGTGAGTTTCAAGTTCCCTGAGAGAATTGGTCTCAAAAAGTAAGTTAGATCAGTTGACGCCTCCTCATACAGACACACACACACACACACACACACACACATACACACACACACATACACACACACACACACACACACACACAGGCAGATTCATGCTCACCAGTACACACACAAGTTATAAGCACGTATTAGAGAAGCTTTCAACTTGCATCAGAGAAGCTTCTTCTTGCAGTGTATAGCAATTAAAACAGAGAAAAATGGTCAAAGAGCAGAGAATAAATGACTGCGGAGTGCACAGCTACAACAAATCTATATCACACCCCTTTCTCTAAGGCTCAGGAATCATCTGTCTTCCATACACGATAGGGCCATTGCATATATGAACTCACAGAATCTGTGTGGTGGAATGCACAAGTCCTGCCAAAATTCCAGCACAGATGGAGGAGTGGCCCAGGAAGCCACAGCCCTGGCTGAAGAGCTACTGCCATTTGATAGCTGCTAAGGACAGAAGTCAATTTTCTCTAGGGATGTAGCTCCTGATAGGTTGTCAGCTCTCCAGTAAACAGCCTTACACCCATGGACATGCTTTTACTACTAACTGTATTCAGAGGGGTAAGAAATGAGTATTTGAAGTTGGAGAGTGTGGTGGTTTGAATGAGTGTCCCCCATAGGCTTTAAGTATTCAGATTTTGTCTCCAGTTGGTGGCACTGTTCTTGGAGTTCTTAGGTGTGGCCATGCTAGAGGAAGTATGTCATTGGGGGCAGGCTTAGTGAGTTTAACAAGGCTTTCGGTCTCTAGTCACTCTCTCTGCTTCTTGTGCTCATTGCGAGATGTGACCCTCACCTTGCTTCTCCAGCCCCGGCCACCACGCTTCCCACCACAATGGACTCTGATTCCCTGGAACCGTCAATTGTAAGCTCAAATAAACTCTTCCTTTTATAAGGTCCTTTGGTCATGGTGTTTTATCACAGCAACAGAAAAGTGACTAATACAGGGGGCAAAGTTGGTGGAGTGGTTCTGGTAGGAGTTGGAAGGGAGGAAGTTGAGGGTGGATTTGATCAAAACACATTGTATACATGTATGAAATTCTCAGAAACAAATAAAAATTTATTTTAAAGAAATAAGGTGTAAAGCGATAAAAGCTTAAACAGTAATGCAGAGACACACATGCATCCTCAACCAGTATGTATAACTGGACACACATGAACAAATACACCACACACAAGTAAATAAATAAGTAATCATAGTTGATAATTGCCTATTGGATTTTTCTACATAAATTACCTATAGGCTTCTCAAACAGCTACTGTATGTATATATGTCTAAATTAAATGTCTCCTGTTTCTATTGTCTCTTTATTTGCTTTCTCAGTGAAAGGCTCGTTGTTCATCCTGGCTCCCATTTTCTTTAATGGTAATTGGTCTTTGTATTAGTCACTTTTCTGTTGCTGTGATAAAAGCACCACAACCAAGGGAACTTATAAAAGGAAGAGTTTATTTGAGCTTACAATTGATGATTCCAAGGAATTAGAGTCCATCATGGCAGAGAGGCATGGTAGCAGGAGCTGGAGCAGAAAGCCGAGGTTCACATCTTCAAGTGGCCACAGGAAGCAGAGAGAGCCACTGGAGACTGGCAAGGCTTTTTGAACTCCCTAAGCCAGTCCTCAGGGACCTGCTTCCTCCAGCATGGTCACACCTTCTAAGACTTCTCAAAACAGCGCCACCAACTGGAGACAAAATGTTCAAATACTAGGAGCCAATGGGAGATATTCTTATCCCACCCACCACATTCTCTCTTCCTCCCCATTTCATATCTACCATCTTCACTCTGCCATCTCTTCCAAATTTCCTGTGACTTTAACCTCCAAAGGAGATTTTCATTTCTTCCAGCCTCCACTGGTCCAGTGTAGTTACTAAGTAAATTATTTTCCACTAGAACACTGTGATCGCCCATTGTCTTTCTCACTGCTTAACACAGGCTTCCTCTGAACAAACGTTCACACTGCCATTAGAAGAATCATTAAGGAAACCAATCTCACCACTAGCTCACTTGTTTTCAGTATATTAGTAACTAGTTTTTGCCTGTGTCGAAGCTCCATAATGCAGCATGTGGAGTCAATCCTTACATGGATATTTTTTAAATGTTTAATAATGAAAATAGTAAATGGATAAGTGCAATAATAGTATACTGTGTTTGGAAAGATATTTACAGAAATATTCAGAAGTTGTCACTCATTAATTAATCAATTTAAAAGCTAATACATTTATACTGTTGAAACATTCAGAACATTAAAAAATATATAATAAATTACAAAAATGCTTCTTACTCCATGCAGTTTATTGCTATTAATATAGCAATAATTACTATCTTCAGAAAACTAAAGTATTTCTCCAAGAGAAATATGTAGTTTTTAGTTTCACATTTCATACTCTATACCAAAAGACATTAGAAAAGAACATAAATATTGTCCCACCATAATGCTCACAAATGATAGCAAAAAATACTTATGTTAAATAAGTTAAAATGAGGAAATACTTTTAGATCTTTGTGCAAAAGCATGTGTATATGAGTGACTGTGCATGTGGATGAGTGTGGTCAGAGGACAAACTTGTGAAGTCAGGTCTTGTCATCCACCTTGTTTGAGACAGGGTCTTTCTTATTTTTGCTATTTCATGACTAGCTGATCTGCTGTGAGCATCCAGACCATCTTCCTGCCCACATCATACAGAGCTGTGGATATGGAGGTCATCAGGTCACCAGCACTTTTAGTCACTGGGCTATCTCCCCGAGCCTGGATAATAGCTTTTTGTGTTCCTATATATACACATTTTCTACTGTTTTTCACTCCTTACTATTAATCCAAATTCCTATCTCTTATCATTTTTTAAGTGGAAGAAAACAGTGATACAGGTCTGCTGCTGTCTGCTGCTAATTAAGTTCCTCTTTACTGTGCCTTCATTCCTAAATGCTACTTTTCCTAAATGCAAAACTCTGTCCTGACAGTTTTTCTCTCAGTATTTTAAAGATGACATTATCTTGTCTTCTAACTTGTAAAATTTCTGACAAAAAATTATTTGTAATTTGCTCTTTTTATATAATATTCATTTTTTTTCCTTGTCACTTGTTTTCAGCAATTTGATAACAATGTTTGGTGTGGTTGTCTTAGTTAGATTTCTATTGCAGTGATAACCAAAACCAATTTGGGGAAGACAGTATTTAATTGGCTTATCACAGATCATCTGTGAAGGAAGCCAAGGCAGGAACTCATGCAGAGCAGAGACCTGCAGGCAGGAGCTGAAGCAGAGGCCATGGAGGGGCACTGCTGACCGGCTCACTTCCCTGGCCTATGCTTAGCCTTCTCCCTTAAGCAGCCCAGGACCGCCCACCCAGGGGTGGCAGCATCCATAGTGAGCTGGACTCTCCCACATTACTCAATAATCAAGAAAGTGTGTCAGAGACATCCCCACAGGCCAATCTGATAGAAGAAATTTTCCAATACCCATGTGTATCATGCTGACAGCTAAAACTATGCAGCACAGTGGTTTTGTTCTGTTTGGTCTTTTAAAATTTAATTAATTTTCATTTATTTTTACCCCTAGTTGCACTAAAATTCTACTGGGGAAGAATTTTACTAAATAAATAAATAAAATATAAAATATCTAATCATGATAAGCAATATGGAGAAATATATGTTCTCTCTTAAATATATAATAATTGGATTAATTCTTTGAGAATTTCACATAGGCCTACAGTGTATTGTGGTCATGTCACCTATTCCTCCCTCTAACTCCTCCCAAGTCTGCTCCCAACTCATGTTCTCTTATGCTTTGTTTTGCTTTTAACAACCCACCAAGTCCAGTTTTCAGTGCCCACTGCTCATGGGTATAGTCTGTCCACTGGAGTGTGGTAGATCTACAAGGGGCCACACCTCTAAAGAAAACTGACTCTCCCTCCTCCAGAGCATTAGCTGTCCATAGCTCCTCAGTTAGGGCTGGAGATTGTGAGGCCCTCCCTGCTCCACACTAGAAGGTTGACTGGCTTGCTCATGTGCATGCAACCATAGCTGCGTGAGTCAGTGACTGCAACAGTCCTGTCATGTCTAGAAGATGTTTTGCTCGGGTCCTCCCTGACCTGTGGTTCTTACGAGCTTTCTCAGCCCTTTTTTGAGATGGTCCCTGACCCTCGGGGGTAATGGAGGTTGATATAAATGTCTCCAATGGCACATATTCTATGCGCTTTGATCAACTGTGAGTTTCTATGTTAGCCACCGTCCACCGCACAAAGAAACTGCTCTAATAAGGTCTGAAAGCTGCATTAATTATGGGTATAGAGATACTAACTTAGAGGGTAGTTTGATAGTGTGTCCAGAAAAGTAAAATAATAGTAACAGAGTCATGACTGGGGCCTAGAAGCTCCCCAACCCTGAGAAGGTAGGGCAGAGGAGGGGTGGGAGTAGGAATAACTAATACTAAAGATGTTTGATAAAGCCAGATAGAAACCTATTATTTATAAACTTGATATAAAAGCTCATGTAAAAGACTTAAATTCTAGTTATCTACACAGGAGATGCACGTGCCTCTTAGAAGCCATGGGTCCTCAAATAAAAATCCCAGGGCCAGTGTGGGATATCTCTCCTCATGTTTCTGGACAGTAGTGTCACAAAGATTCTCAAAACAGTAGAGTACTGCTATTGTTCTTGGCTATCCACCAGAAAATTATGATAAGACCCTATTGCTGAAGAAATCATAGACTTTGGACACAGGGCATTTCAAGCCCATACTAATGAGGAAGCTTTGTGTCTGCTGGCTACCATTCATAGTACCAGGAGACATTATGTAGACTGCTGGGGGGAAAAAGCCATCAACAGTCTTACCCAACTGTGAATGCTGTGAACAGTAATAGCAAGATGCGCCCACAGTACAAGTGTTTTGAGGGGCAACCAATGGATTTTTAACTGAATATAAGGCCTGCACTATAGGAGGAAGCATGTGGTACTTAAAATCTGGCCCTTGAGCTTTTTAAATCTGAAAGTTTATAGTTTTCACCAACTTTGAGCATTTAAATAATTATTTCTTCAAGTATTTTTGCATGTATCCACACAATAAAATACATTATACTGGTTGACTAGACCGCATTACCCGCTGTGCTACTCCTCCTTCCCAACAAGTTTTCCTTTGTGTATTTTGAATGGCGTTTATTGCTTTGTTTTTTAATTCACTGATTTTCTTTTACAGTGTCTTTTCTCTTGTTAATCTCACCTGCTAGGGGCTGAATTGTGTCAACTTCAAAATTCAGATGATAAAGTACTTGTTACAGTGCCTCAGAATGTGACTTATTTAGAGATCAGATCCTCAAAGTAGTCATTTAGGTGAAATGACATCAATATCCTAAATTCAATGTGACTGGCATCCTTATAAGAAGTAGATATTTGAACACAGAAGGAAAACTTAAGAAAACCTGGAGAAGGTGGGCAGATGCAAGCCCCCCCAAATGAAATAACTGTGCTCATACTTTGATCTTGAACTTCTAACCTCAAGGGTTACAAGAACACAAATTTCTGCTGTTCCATCAGCCAAACTGTAATTTTCCCTATCAAATTAATACATCATCAAAACTATTTTTCACTTCAAATGTGACATTTTTCATTTACAGAAGTTAAATTGAGGCCTTTAAAGGTTTTCTGCTTCTCTTTTCATTATGTAGTACTTTCTTCTATGTTGAACATACAAAGCACATTTGTAAGATTTACTTACAATGTCTAGTTTCATATTTTGGCCATCTGTCCTATTCTGGGTGTGTCTATTCTCTTGATTGATGTATTTCACAGTAGGTCATATTTTTCTGCTTCTTGAAATAATTGGTAATTCTTTATTGGATAACATATTTTCAATGCTCCATTTTCATTTAGTTCTGTGTTTTGTTGTATTTTCAAAAATAATGTTTGACCTTATGGTACATACTATTGTTTATAGTGAGATGAATATTTTTTAATTTTAATACATTTTATTAGTCTTTTCTCATAAAGTTAATTTTAAAATGCTTCCCTATTTCTTTGCCTGGTTTTATTTTATTCTTTTGAAAAAGTTTGCTGAATTTTTGCAATTTTCATATAATATACTTTGATGGTATTTATGTCCCTTCTCCTTTCCACACCTGCTCTTATTATCACCTACCCCATTTAATGTACCCTTTTATGTATATAGTAAGGCTTATAGAATTTAATTTTTGTCTCCAAATATTCTTCAGTGTGGGTCCATCCACCGGAGCCTAGTTAACCTGCCAAGAGTCACATTCTTAAAAGGGACTGGCCCTGCCTTTCCTAGCAGACATCAAGTGCCAATAGTTCCTCAGGTAGGGTGGAGTTTCTTACTTCCCCATGTCTATGCTGGGAATTTCTCTGGTTCAAGCTTACATTTGCATGTTGTCCCCATTGCCGTGAGTTCATAAGAGTAACTGACCAAGTATCTGAAAACTGTTTTCTTTTGGCTGTCCACCAGCTCTGTGTCTACAATCTTTTTTATAAGGTTAAGACAAATCCACTGCAGCTTTTAGTCCATGATTTTTTTTAAACTGAGAAATAAGGAAATATATACTGAAAGTATACCAAAGATTTTACATATTAACGGATCTTTCAACTTGCTTCTGGAATCACAGTCCACCCAGCCATATGTAAGCCTAGTAGATTTACCTCTGTTTGCATTTTCCCTCCCTAACCTCAGTAATCTCTCTCATCTGTGTACAGCCAAAGTCTTAAAGGTCTACAATAAAGGCTTCTGAAATTGTACATAGCTCTGTGCCAATAATTCTAACTATATTTGAACTTCACAAACAGTGATCTGTCTCATGAAGTCTCTATGTTCTGTTTAGGTTCCCTGCCCTGTATTGCAGAATGCAAATCATTTCCAGATAAAGAACTCATAAAGTATACTGTGAGTACATTTACCTCATCTGTTTCCTTCTTCCAGATTCCCAATTAGGCATGGCCTGTGGTTTGGTGTCTATTATCCATCGCTTCTTAGGTTGTCCAATTATTTAATTGTTTAATGACAGATGGAATATCTTTCCACTGCTTTGTTAAACATATGTGTATATATTATTTATTTATTACATAAATGACATCATTTCATCTTAATTACTGTTATTTAAAAATATATTTATTTAGGTGTGTGAGGGGGACACATTTGGGTATGTGTATATCATATTGTATGTGTGGAGGTCAGAGGACAACTTGCAAGAGTTGGTTCTCTCTTTCTACCATGTGGGTTCTAGGAAATCAACTCAGGCCCTCGGGATTGGCAGCAATTGCTCTTAGGGCAGAGCCACACTTGCCCTGTTTTCTAAGTCATTCTATTGGTCTTGGTTAAAAGGAGAGGTCACACTTTGCCTCTCCAATCTTCATACCATATTCAAATTCAATCCAGATATGTAAATTCAATTCACATAATTAATGAGTGACTAATTCTCATACTAAAGCATGTTTAAGATATAGCCAGTATTTTGTCATCTATCAAAAATAGTGTCAAAATAACCATTCTTCTGCAGATAATCGAAAAGAATTTAGTGATATTTTATTTTATCAGCCAAATTCTTAGTATAAAATTTTCTGAATCAAAATGTATGGCCATTTTAAAACAAATTCACATAATAATTAACAATGCTACATCTGAGAAATCCATCCTTGGGCTATTTTATCACTGTAACATGTTAGATGCTATAACCAGCATCATACCTACATTATATGATAGAATACATTGTTCTCCTGTAATACCTGTACTATACTGACTACTATAGGCCATTTTAACACAATGGTAAGTATGTACATATCTAAGCAAATATCAAAAATAGACTAAAATATAAGTGCATAAGATTATTTAAAGTGTCATAAAAACAGCCTGGTACTGGCACAAAAACAGACCTGTTGACCAATGGAACAAAACCGAAGATTCAAATCTGAGCACATACAATTTCAGCCATCTCATATTTGACAAGGGGGCCAAGAAACCACAATGGAGAAAAGACAGCATCTTCAGCAAGTGGTGTTGACAAAACTGGATCACCACTTGTAGAAGAATGAAATTAAACCCCTACCTCTCACCCTGTACAAAAGTCAACTCCAGATGGATTAAAGACCTCAACGTGAAACCCCAAACTCTGAAGGTGATAGAAGAAAAAGTTGGCAGCAGAATACAAGACATAGGCGTAGGAAAAGACTTCCTAAATCAGACAGCAGCTGCACAAGAATTAAGGTCGACAATTGACAAATGGGACCTCATCAAACTCAAAAGCTTCTGTACATCAAAAGAAACAATCAAGGAAGTGAAGAGAAATCCCACAGAGTGGGAGGAAACCTTCACTGCAGATACATCTGACAAAGCATTGATTTCCAGAATATATAAACTACTCAAAAAACAAAGAAAAAAGAAAACAAACGACCCGCTCAATAGATGGAGCAAAGAACTGAACAGAGACTTCACAAGCGAGGAATTAGAGATGTCTGAGAAACACCTCAAGAACTGCTCAACATCACTAATCATTAAGGAAATGCAAATCAAAACCACTTTAAGATATCATCTTACTCCAGTAAGACTGGCTAGGATCAAGAAAACAAATGATACCAAGTGCTGGAGAGGTTGTGGGGAAAGGGGAACACTCATCCACTGCTGGTGGGAATGTAAACTCGTACAGCCACTATGGAAAGCAGTGTGGAGAACCCTTGGAAGACTTGGAATGAACTTGCCACCCGACCCAGCCATACCACTCCTGGGCATGTACCCTCAAGACTTACGCCACCACAGAGATACATGCACGGCCATGTTTATTTCAGCTCTCTTCACAATAGCAAAGAGCTGGAACCAACCTAAATGCCCCTCAACTGACGAATGGATAGAGAAAATGTGGTACATCTACACAATGGAGTTCTATGCAGCAGTAAAGAAAGACGACATCACGAGCTTTGCAGGAAAATGGCTGGAGCTAGAGGACATCATGCTGAGTGAAGTAACACAGTCCCAGAAAAACAAACGACGAATGGTATCCCTCATCTGTGGATGCTAGTGCCAATTACCCAGTTGTAAGTATTTCTTGTGTAGGGCCCCCTGAGCTTCTGTACAAAGCAGTTGGACATAATGCATTTTGGAAACAACAACAACAACAGAAAATACTGCATCAAAGAACTGACTGAAACAGTGAACTTCTGCTCAAAACAGTCAACGTCCCCATGGAAAATATTGAGAAAGACTAAGAGATGGAAAGCATGTTTGGCAGAATGCACGAGCTCTGACGGGGTGGGGGAATGAGCGGGAACACGGGTCTAGATTTGTTAAAAATAAATAAATAAATACATTTTAAAAAAAAAGATTATTTAAAGTGATCTATAAAGGGTGCTTTTCATGAATGGAAGTGGCTATGTGAATGGAAGTGGTCATGTGAAAAGTGGTGAGTGAAAGGAAAAGCTGTGACTTTGCTCCACACAGCTGTGGGCTTCAAGGGTTCTCTACATTCTGACTTTCTTAACTCTTTTCTTTAATAATGAATTAATGTATGCTTATTGCCACGCTTCTACATCAAGTATTTTATTTCTTAATCATTTTACTCTGTCGCAATAAGACATCTTTAAACATACACATTCTATGCCATACAAAAATATTTTCTAACTTTGTACATTTATGCTTTTTTTTTTACTTTTTTCACATTTTAAACTTTTTGGATAAAAAAAAAAATAAGGGACAGGGCTGGGCATGGTGGCACACATCTTGAATCCTAGCACTCAGAAGGCAGAGGCAGGTGGATCTTTGTGAGATCAAGGCCAGCTGGGTTTGCATAGTTTCAACTAAGTTTCAGGTAGGTCAGCTGGGGCTACAGAGACACCCTATCTCAGAAAAATAATAATCATTAACATCATTGCCATTGTCCCCATACCTGATTGCCTTGGGCAGTCTGCAGTGTGGTGGCATGCAGGGAGAATTTGTGTGACAGCAGTACCTTCCTCCTTCTACATCCTTTGGAAGGATCTGCCTGAAGCTCCATTTGAAAGTAGTTCACTCTTGATAGAAATATTTCCATGGTGCTTTGATGGGTTTGTTTCATGTGTTCATTGTAGTTTGTGTGTTCATGTGTGAACATTTCTCTCTGTTCATGAACAGCTTTTGGAGATGGAGAGATGGATCAGTTTATAAAAGCACTTGCCATGTGACCATAAGAACCTGAGTTCAGATCCCTAAATCTCACATTCAAGGTAATCGCCAGATGCATAGCATGAGGTGTCTATAATCCCAGCACTCCTACCAGGAGATGGGAAACAGGGGCAGAAGAGTCCCTGGAAGTCCACAGGCAAACTACCGTGGAGTTCACAGCGGAAAAGCATGAGACTCGCAAACAACAGGGAATTCAAGGACTGACAAGGGAGGTCATGTTCTCTGCATTCCCATACATGAATGTGTGCATACACACACAGACACACAGAGAGAGAGAGAGAGAGAGAGAGAGAGAGAGAGAGAGAGAGAGAGACTTTGAGGATTAGAACTCATTTTCATACTCTGAAGACTTATGGAGGGAAGTTTACAAAAATCTGTTAAATCCTTCCTTGTGAATTTTATTTGGGGTCTTCTTTTGCTTCACATTCCTTCAGTGATGCATTTCTGTCCTCATCGTAACAACTTCATTAGTCAATTCCCAGGAGCCACCTCTAAGAGCTCTTCAGTGTCACCCTCTTCCACACACAGGTTAAGCATGTTTGCTTTCTCAGTTATAGTTTACTGGTTTTTGCAACATTCTTGTCCTTTAAAGTCATGGGCAATCCTCTTGAATATCTTCCAGACACCATTTATTCATTCATTTGGGTGACATCACCCCAAGCTCCAGTAAGGTTCTCCATGCAACCACAGATGTTGTAACCCTTCAGAAATGTAGCAAGTTATCTCAGTGTCTTCCTTGGTAGCAGCAATGGCCTGAGCAAATGTCCTTCTTGGATTGATTATAACTCCTTGATCCACTGACTGGATCAAAGCAGTTTATACTACAAAGCAGTTCATAAGGAGGAAGAGACAATACTTTGATATTGGAATAGAAGTTCCCAACAAAAGGAGGAGATATAGAAATATTATCAACAATAAACAAAACATACCTCAAATTGCCTGTTTCTCTCTAAATAGTAGTATTCCATTTCCCTGGCACAGGAATTCAGGAGGGTACTGTTAAGGAAGAGCTGGATTAGTGATGATTTGTTGTAGCTACACTTTGAAAGTAGTAAGTGCTTACTGATGCTGGGAAGGCCCCAGGTTTCACACTGATTCTCAGTGTGCCAGAACACAAAGGCTTTCCATGTATATAACACTGACCCAAAGAAGACTAAACGCTTGGAGACTTGGCAATGCCTTGGCCTCTTTATGAATGAAAATCCTTTCAAGCATCCATTTCCAGTCCAGAAAGGTTTCATATTTATTGAAGATTTGTCTAACCATTCATTTTCTTCCATATTCAGCTTACCTAGAGTTTGCAGAATGCCCTTGGCTACCTTCCCTTTAGCCCCAAAAGACTGATGTACAATGTATTATCCTGTGTTTCTGGCAATACTGGTAAAAACAAGCCTGTTTAGACATGTTTAAATATGCTATTACCCTAGGTTAAAGTTGTCTACATTATTCAGTGCAATCATAAATACTGTACATGATCATAGCCTAGGAGCAATAGGCTGTACAATATATCATAGATGGATAGCATACAATGCCAGTCTAGTTTTATATAATACGCCCAATGTTATTTACTCAAAAAATCCCATAACCATGCATTTTCTAAGAGGTTTCCCTAACAGAAAATGATGCACAAAGAATATACCACAATTGTCTTTTATTTTTTCAATTTTTTCTTTCTAATTTTATTTAATTATTATTTTCAATTTTTGATTGGATTTTTGTAATTTTCATGCTATATAATTTAATGGTATTTAGATTCCCTCCACTATACCCATCTTTCCTTAATGCCTTATTGCCCCTGCCCAATTTAGTATATATATATATATATATATATATATATATATATATGCATATATATATATACATATATGTATATATATATTGGACGAGATGAAGAGAGAGAGAGAAAGAGAGAGAGAGTCTAATTTCTGTCTCCAAATGTCCTTTAGTGTGGATCCAACAATGGGAGCCAAGTTAAACTACCATACTGCCTCTCCCAGCAGCCATCTGTTGTCACAATTCCTTGGTTCTTGGAGCTTCTTACTTCTTACTCACTTCATGTTCTCACAGGTCTATGCTGGGATTTTGTCTGGTTTGAGC